>JAKSZP010017331.1:0-124099 GCA_022478985.1 Massospora cicadina
AGCAGTTGGCGGAAGGCATGGTTGAGCTGCTCAGTAATATTCTTATTCTGCTGAAACAACACTGTTTGCGCCTGAAGTAAGGTATACAAAGCAAGCTTCAGTTCCCCATAGTGAGTTATTTCAACCACCAGTGATAGTCCCTCATAAGAGCAAGCTGGTTGCGCCATAAGTACCATTGATGAAGTTGTGATTAGTTGATCAATGGGCCCCTTATAGTGAGCACCACTGTTAATTCTTGGCGTTTAGGCTCAATTCTGCTAAGTTGGTTTCGCACAGGGTATGAGCCACTGAGCAACCATATCGGATGATATGAGGATCACCAATTTATAATAAAACTTAATAAAATATGTATGGAGCTAATACCCCTTATTTTGACCTTTATTTTAATATAAATCGCAAACTTATCTGCGCGCTCCTCTTTTCTTGTAAAAATCTCCTCTTTTTAATCTTCCATCAGACTCTTTATATCTCAGTTCCACAGCTGGATGTATCCTTGGCTTGGTAATCTTCTTTTCTACTTTTCTTTTCGAATTACTCTCATTTGTGTTAAATTTCAGCATAAATCCTCTCAATTTGCCAAATGTCTCATTTCAATATGCTTAAATTATCAGTACCAGTTTAATTCTGGTAGATTCCATTTATTTCGCCATATTGACTTAGGGCTTATTATCCAGTCAAATATGGAATTGCAACACAGTCCAAGAACTTTTTCCTGCTGGATGAAAAATGGTGGGGGGAGTTTCACCACTGCCCCACACTGGAGCAGCTGGTGGAGAATCCGAGGACATTGGAGCAAAATACAGTGGGCGATTGAACTTTACTTTATCTGTATAATTTTTCTCAGAAAGTTTTGCTGAACGGAAAGAGTCTCTCTTATTAAAATATTAAAATATATACAATTAAAATTGTTATAACAAGCTACTCAAAACATGAATAATAATTGAGGCTTTTTAGTTAAGCTTATCATACTATATAAGCTTCCTTAGATTTAGGTATATAATGTTGTAAGCTTAGAAAAGAAATTACTTGGTGACCAATTAATCTTAATTTAATAGATATATATCTTGCAGTCTTATATTTGCAAATGAAAAAGTTAGTAGTCATGAATCATAATGTAAAAATAACAACTGGTAACTATGCAAATATTAGAACTAAGCAAAAGGATTTATCTAAATAAGCACTTAAAACTGCATATCAACTTGAAGATATAATAGATTTTTATAAGAAGTAATTAATACATATTTTGTCTTGTCAGTTATTGTAAGTGAATTATAACTAAGCTATATAGACTTTACTCACATTAAGGTAATTGTCAGACATTTATGAGTCTGCAATAATAAGGAGATCAAATTTATTAATAATATGATTTAATCAGCCAAAACCCTGGCACTCTTGGTGGAACCCCGCAAATTGGGGCAACACTTTTAAAAAATAATTATGTAGATAGCAAAAAGTCAGGAAATCTGATTCTTCTGACTTCACAGCCTATTCTGGGGCACCCATCGAAGGGTTCACCCCCAGCCTCATCTAATCCCATTCAAGCACCTATGAGGGAACCACCCCCTTTTATAGGTGTGGCGGAGGTCCACTAAGGTGAAAAGATTTTCTTGGATGGGGATTGGCTGAAATACATCAAATTGTTACCTCATGAGTACATTTTGGCCAATAGTGTTTCCCCATCCATCATTTTGTTAAAGAGATGCAAGTTTGTTGAGCCTCAATAGGCTAGAATTGTATAATACCAAATTTGGAAATTTCCCAAGCCATACAAACGTCAAGCCTCAACGTTTTATATATTTTTATTGATTTATTAGACAGATACCCTCTTTTACCCCCGCACAGTTCCCAATAAATAACTATAAAAATCAACTCTTTTTCATATTTATTTAAAGTTTTAAAGTTTTTAAATTTTATAAATTTTTATTTGGGGAAGGCCAACCAGGGGACGTACACTTCTGATAAGTAAACTGACAAAACAAACATCAGCAAGGGGGGCACCCCAGAGAAGCAAACACTACCTCCTGTTGCCAGCGGAAACGCTAAGAATTGGAAGGGGGGTTACTTGTGTAGGGGCTTGCACCACTATTGAACACGTATGAAGGAAGGGGTCTGAAGTGATGAACCAAACTGGAAACCAGGATGAGACCAACTGACGGCAATGGGATGGTAGGTACCCAAACATCCAAGCTTGAAAGTGATTCACAAGGTGCGACTAGAACCAGCGTACAGCTTCCAGGAGGGTGGGAGTAGAGCCTAAGATAGCATCCAAGACAACCGTGTGGATAGTCCACTTAGCAATTGCAACCACTAAGGCTCTGAGGGAAGATGGTATGGGGTAAATCAAGTACAAGGCGAAGATGTCCTTAGATAGGCTGAAGGGCTGTGCCTGATCTTGGCGAAAGAGATGCTGAACCTCACGCCATATAGCTTTGAGGGAGGGCACTCTTCCAGGCGGTAAACAAAAGTTCCATACTGGTCACACATGACACAAGATGAGTGCAAAGCGTTAGAGCGCTTGGAAGTATGGTATAACCATCTCAAGCAGCGCCACACATGGGAACAAATAAGCAGCTGCAGAAGAGGGTGGTGGGCATACTTCCAAATGACTTTCTGGGTATCAAGGGAGTAGGGGATGTCCAAATTGCTCAGGTAGTCCACTCTGGCTATGGCAGGGGACCTCATGGGTATTACATTGTTCAGAATGGCTTGGCCTTGTACTTCCTGGGTGAACCAAGGAATAGGATGACCCCTCTGGGTGGTGTGTCCACTGATGTGAATTTTCCACTCAGTGCTCCGCGTGGAGAGGAGAATTCTTTTGAAGTGGGGCAACGTCCCATGTGGGCCCGCAGCAGAAGGGTGTGAGGCAAGGTACTTTAACAGAGAGTGGGGGTGGGTAGGATTGCTGAGGCCCAGGGCGCGGGAGAATTTGGAGCGGGCTGCACGAGACCAGTGCTGGGCTAAGATCGTTGCGTTGGTGACTGCAGCGATCCAGGTGCCAAGGATTTTAGCGGCGTGGACCTCAAAGTTGAGCAGGCCCATGCCACCACTATGGTGAGGGCCAAACATGACATCCAGGCGCACTAGCGGTGGGCGGCCTAACCAAAGCCACCCTTGCAGAAGGGCATATGATGACTTGAAGAAATAAGGGGAAAAGTGATGGCGTGGGCCCCAAACCAAACTTTAGAAAGAAGTATAGAGTTGTCTAGCACTACCCTGCCTGTAAGGAAAATTTGACGAGCTTTGAGGGAAGCTATGCATTTCATAACGTTGTCCAGGATATGATGCTCTATCACCATTGAGGCGTACCCTCCCGCCACCAGCCACACCCCCAAATGGCGGACTGTACCAGCGGTGGGTTTTTTCACAAAGGGGAGCACAAGCAGAGCGGTGTGGGGTGTGCAGGGCAAGTGAGCCCGTGATCAAGTTGCTGAAGAAGGTATAAAACGGGGTGCTGGGGACCAGCGGGCTTGGTACTGACTAAGGAGAATAATTTCGGTTAAGGAGGCATTAAGTTCATCATTAATTACCCTGGAGTAAACATGGATAGTAGCTTCAAGTACGCGTGCATCATGATTGTTAGACACCCCAACCACACAATCATCATCAAATGCCAACATTTTGACTGGTGCTTGGCCTTGCACATGGACACCAGTAAGACTGGCATTTATATTGCGAAGAAGTGGGTCAAGACTGAAGTTATACAAAAGTGGGCTTAGAGGGTCCCCTTGGCGTAGGCCCCATTGAGGGCGAACTACATCCATGAGGAATTCAGGGCCACGCACAGCCATTGTGGCAGATTCCGTGAGCAACATCACCCAATTAATGAAACGATAGGGGAGGTGGAATTTGTGGAGGCAGGCCTTGAGGTAATCCTATTTGACTCTATCATAGGCCTTCTTCTGGTCTAAAAAATAAATTCTCCAGAAGCCGTGGATTGGCAGACGTTGGCTACAGTGTGTATGTTGTCCCAAATAGACTGTTTGAGAATGAAGCCAAATTGCTCATGCAAAATGAGAGCATAGGCAGCTACCCCTAGGCGGTTTGCCATGATTTTAGTAAAATGTTTAGTATCTGTGTTAGTAAGTGATATGGGGCGCCAGTTGGCTAAGTCCAGCTTATCCCATTTCTTGTACAAAGTTATTGTGTAGGCCTCTTGTCCTCCAGGGAGGAAGCGCATCTCCATTAGGCACTGGTTCATTGAGGGGAGCAGCAAGGAGGAAAAATATTTGAAATATTTGTTATAGAACTCATAAGGAATCCCATTTGGACCTGGGCATTTCCTGTATGGTGCACGCGAACAGCGGACCAGAGTTCATCCCAAGAAATTATATTCATCAACTTCAGGTAATGGGAAATGGTGTGGATATGTGCACTTTTGAGAAAGTTGTCAACTTTGGTCAGCTGAACTGGATTGGAGCGATACAATTTGGAGTAATAATTTTGTACTTCAATTGCCACTTTGGCTGGAGTATCTGTGACAGAGTGGTCTGGCTGCCGCACCTATGTGCAGGCCAAGCTCTGGCATGGTGCAAAGAATTTTTGAAAAAAGCAAGTGGAGCACGTGTCACTCACTGTTATATGCTTTGCCTTATACTAAACAGAAACCCAATGCTTGTGTTGCCTTACCAGTGCGTTGAGGCGAGTGGACACTTCTGCCCACTTACAACCCCAAGCCAGGCTGTAGCCTGCCACTGGGACATTAGATTCCAGGTGGTCCAATTCTGTCAGCATGCACAAAATGACTGTCAAGGCAGCCCAAGAACGACTTAAGGAAATGTGGCATGCCTGGCATAGGGTGTTTGCTTTGAAAGTTGACCAGGTGGAAAGTGGGTCTGCACATAATGGTGTGGTAAATTATGGAGCTGAGGTTTTGGTGTCCACCCACAAGGAAAACCTGGGCGACATGATCTTATCTGGGTGGAGTTTGCACTACTTCAGCTCCTGTGCCAATGGATGTGATAAAGAGAAGGAAACCTATACCATCCTGTGTTCAGATAAATCGATTTTTGTCATTGTAAAGTGGGAAATTTGGGACTGAAATTTCAACGGTGCGAGAATAGGGTCAATGCGGGACATAAACCTCAGCTGGCCGTTGTGCACATGGGGATTATACATGTTTGGGAGCAGCGTTGCATGAAGCGGCAGAGTAGCAAACAACCCCAAAGTGGCTTTTAGAACGCGAAATTCTACGTGCCCCTGTGGAGTATAGGTGACAAGGGCCAGCAGTTGGTGGATGGGTTGGTCCAGCAGTTCATGTCGCCTACAACAAATGGGTCAGGGGGAAGCAGGAGGGAGTTAACAGCTGATAAGAATTCCTGATGAGCTTGTGCACAGGTTGGGGCATAAATGTTAATGACAGCATGCACTTTGTCATCCTACAAAAAGGACATAACAAGGACATGGCCGTCAAGGTACAATGTTGATGAAATAAATTTAAAATCATGGGTCACTCGAATAAGCACCCCACAGTGTGGTGACCAAGAGGAAAGGGTAGGGAGGAGCATGGTTACCCATGTGTCCTCTGCACCGCATGGACAGTGGGCTTCCTGAATGGCCAGGATGTCCACGGGTAAATTATTTTTTAAAAAACGCAGTTTCCTATCCTGGGATGGTGAGGCCTTAAGTCCAGCGATGTTCAACATCCCTATAGTTAAGGCTCCCCCCATTGCACCTTAGGTGCGAGGGGAAGGCACCCATGCCCTTCAGCCTTCTCTTTTTCAGCACGTCGCTGTGTGGCAGCATGGGTATTCTGAGCTATGGAGTAAGGTTCATTATGGGTAGCTTTAGCAGTGGGGTTGACATTGGCTTTTGCCTTCTGTTCATTTCCCCCCTTGGAATTTTTTTTCAGTGTAGTGTGCACCTGCGGTGCATCATCACATGTTGACAAAATTTTGGAAGGGAGATTGGTGGGCGACTCAGTTTTTATTGAGGCTTGGTAGCATTGTGCGGGTGAATCTGACTCACCCATCAGGTCGTCAGCTTGGGTGGCCCAATCTGATTGGTGAAAGGATTTGTGAGCCGCTTCTGCAGTTAATGACTAAAGGTCCTCCTGGAGTTGGGTGGGTGGGATCATGGATGCAGTCATGGCCGCTGTCTTGGCCACCACTCTGTGAGCCTGTTTGGCCTTCTTACACTCCTGCGGGGACACAGGCTTCACTTGAATGTAGCACCCAGGCACGCCCCATGGGAAGGCGGCGTCAGTGTCTATTGCCAGTTCTTAGTGGGCGTCTGCACTGCACATTGCATCTGGGATGATTTCAGTTTGAGTAATGCCCTCCTTGGTGGGGCAGGTATGGGCCTTGTGGCCAAAAGCATGACAGAAGGTGCAGATAAGAGGCGCGCTATCCACGGTGACCCAGAATGTGCGGGATTCTTTCCCATCAGTTTCCACAAAAGTGGTGTGGGGGATTTGGGTCAAATCTTCCGCTACCCCCACAGATGGGGTGAGAACAGCAATCGCTTTACCCATGCACAGGTCTGGTATGAGCATAAAGCACTGCATCTTGAATGATTGGATTTCCCCATATTCAGTGATCCCAGCCTTCATGTGGTGCTCCAGCATGGTGCATTTAATTGTTATAGATAGGAAGTCAAAAGTTACAAAGATTTGGTTAGAATTATTCCAATGAGTGCACTTCATGTCGACTAACTGTTGACCATCCAGGAGGTCTACCACCACCCGCGCTTTTGCAGCTTTGTCCACCGCAATTATGTTTACAAACCCAAGATCCAGCCAACTGCAAGTCATGGAGTGTGATGCAACGTACACTGCGTTTGGGAAATGTGTGTGTAAATCTCTACAAAACTTCTCCTAAAGCGCCTTTTGTTGTATATCCAGAAAGACTCGCACCCTGTGCTCCACCGATGACAGTGGCTGGGAGGGCGGCGTATTGATGAACTGGTTGCAGCGCGCTTGCCAGGCCAAAATTTCTGGGGAAATGCTAACTGCCAGTTTTTTACTACCATTTTTATATAGGCCTCCAATATTGCTGGGGCGTTTACAAAACTTGTTTGGTGTGGGGCCCGCTCCTGTGCCCTTAACTTTTCTCATCTAACTGCTACCTGACATTGGGTGCACACTAATCTCCTCAATGAGATTATCAAACTTACCTAGACTTAAATCGAATATGTTGCAAAAGTGTTTGTAACGAGAGAGAAAAGTGATTCTTTCTCACATTTATTTATTTCAACTATTTTCATACAAGTGGTGTGAGAAGCCCCCCTCTGATATTGTTAGATTAGAGGTAAATAAGCACCAGCGAGCCTTTTTTCTAACCCAAAATCCAACAAGTGGTGCTCACTACAGGGGCTACCTGTACACCACAAAAACGTTGGAAAAAACCATCAGCTAGCTTCCATTGAACTCCAGCTAGCTAGTGCTTTGTCTCACCTTAAAAGACTTGAGCAGCACTTACTACAATGTCCATTTATAAGAAAACCCCCTCTGTGAGACAAGTTCATATCAGGTGAGGGCAGTATTTCCTCCTTCCTTTATGTTCATGAATCTGCAATGGAAGGAGCAGCTGACCAGCAAAAAATTCAGTATATTCTTCCTAGCCTAAACTGCATAGCTCAAGAAAGAATGGTCCCCACCATGGTCAACCTCAGCACTTGGGCAGAGGTTAAGCAAGCGCTGCTTGATTAATTTGGTTCTAAGAAAAGTTTGCTGCGGCAAAAACATTCTTTTATGTGCCTTAAGTTGCAAGAGGGAGAATCAATCACCTCATTTGTTGAGCGCTTCTATAATAAAGCTCAACCTTTGTTGCTGACACAACTGCTCCCTCTTGAAGATGCCATTTTGTCTATCTTGTCTGGCTTGGCATCTCATCTCTCCTTGGCGTTGTATCTCTCTTCTGTAAAGCGCACGCTTAAATCTGTACGGGATATCAAGGAGGCCTTATTAGCAGTTGCAGATATCTATGAGCTTAACCCTACTCCTGGAGCTATGAGCCAAGTTTCTATGATGCCCAAGTTAGCATCTACTACAGTTGTTTCCTCTTCCCATAACAATAATCAGTTGATAATGGCGGTGATGGGGAAGTGCTCCCTTTCATCTTCAGTTCAAGAAACGCAGCTGGTGAAAGATTCAGTCCCTTTGCCTTGCTCATCTTCTTCTTCTGAGCGGCTTTCCCAAGAGGTTCCAAAACTGGCTCCTAAGACCAAACCCCTTTCTCAGGTTCCACAAGCTACATCGCCTGCTTCACAGAATCCCACAGCCACCGAATGACCCATAGCTGTTGGAGCTAAAGCATCCACCTCTACAGTGCTATCTCCCTCAACTTTTCAATCATCTAACTCTAGCTTGAAACCTGTCTTACTGAGGCAGCAAAAACTATCTATCTCGAAGGTCAAAACTCAGGCTATAGTAATTCCAACACCTCCCCCAAAAGTTAATAAAGTGGAAAAGCAACCTCAGGACCCATCAACTCATAAAGGAAGTCCTAAACCTACCCCACCTCCTATGGGCTCCCTAACCTGCATTGATAATCCCTCTGATGATGAATCTGAGGGGGGTGATGAAGATGTTGGTCATTACGTTTTAGGAGCCCCAGGTGAAGTGGAGGTACATGATTGGTTGAACCCGGAGAGAGTGGATTGGGCTAAGATCCCTCGTCACACTTATCTTCAGCAAATGATAAGGGGTCTCAAGATTATTGACACTGCCAGTGATGCTGACCAGCTTATTGCTACATTACTCCGACCCACCCAGTTCATTCATACTCTGCAGAATATCCAGGAGAAATATACTGAAACTGCAAAACGCCTTGCCTCCACTCTTCATCTAAAAGAGGTCCTCGCTCTTCGCCCTTCCTTGGGTGGTACTTTAACTAAAGTGGAGGTCATCATTAATGGCATGCGGGTTAAAGCTATCCTTGACACTGGGTCCCCAGTGAATGTTGTGTCAACTAAGTTCATAAAGAAAATTAAGCTGTCCTCTGACCTTGACTACACTCAAGAGTTTGTAACGGCAGGACCAAGAAACAACCACGCCATTGGAGCCTACTCTTCTCTTCCCATACAGTTTGGAAAGTTCTCTTGTCAGCTCCAGCAGTGGCTTTGACTAATAACACTTATGATTTACTCATTGGAATAAAATTTATGCTTGAATATGAAGGTGTTTAAAGTTTGAAACAGGGCTATCTCTCCCTACTTAACTATGAGGTTCCTCTGATTCTGTCTATTGAAGAGCTCAATAAAAAGGATTATGTTTGCACAGTTGAGTATCCATCATCCTCTTTATCCCTGCATTACACCACGGCAGGACGGCATAAAAAACTGTTGCCTCCCTCAGTGGATGCTCTTGATGGCATCCCTTTCTATGCTTCTGAAGAGGTGGTCATTTAGGCTGGGGAACAAAAGGTATTTGACATGAAAATACTGTCAGGCAAACAGCAAGTTAGAATTAGACTGACCTGCCAGACTGAGTGCCAAAGCACCCAAATGGCAAACCAGATCTCCAGAGGCACTGCTGCTGGTATGACAGTTATAGAACTAGTAAGGAGTCCCTCCAATAATTTCCTATGAGCCATAATCGCATATAGACACATAGTGAAGTACCAGATGAACACGGCCATAAAACCTGAGGGGTGTTGGAATACTGACAGAAAAGGCAGTTTGTTTTTTAACATAAAAACTAGAATTGGGGAAGGAATTTTTATTGAAAAAATAAGGAAGAAAATTGACCAACAATTTTCTCAGTGCAAGGCTACTGATTAAATAGTATCTGATTGTGGTGAGTCCAAGCAGGGATTGGTTCCCTCAAATTCGCTTAACATGGCGAATTTTTTGGGGAATGGGACAGAAAATCTCAATTGGAACCAACATCGAAGGATTTGGCAGCAGGCCAAGTCACTGTCAGTTCAGCCTCAAACATATGAACCAAGGCTTGACTGCATTTCCATCAGTTAGCGTGACAGCGTCTGGCCTGACGAGCAATAGGAAATCTTCAGGGCCACCCCACGTAAGGGCAGTCCCAATTGGTTGAAAACGGGTTTGGGATGCCCAACCTGCCCATTCCCAGTCACTGTGCTGTCCGTTTGGTTGAATGAGTTCCATCAGCTACAACTCCCAATTTGCTGTATCTGGGTTTTGAACTGTCAGTGATGGTTTCCAAAGATACCATCTGCACATCAGGGATCATCCTCGACGTTTCAGGAGGGGGTTGGCATCAATGATCATATTGGTGACTGAGTCAAAACCATTTATAATTCTGGATGATAATTTGACATTTGTCCCTTTTTTGGAATGCATTTTTAGTTGTCCAGCTTTGATCCCATTGGTCTCAGACTCTTCAACATTGATTCGGTGATCTCAGCGCAGATTTCCTTAAACTTGGCTGACCATTTCGACTGAGGTGAGTGAGGGTACTGGGGGAGGGATCTAAAGAGGGAGAGCTGTTACCCAGCGCTCATCTACCATGTGGGCAAGGTCGCCCTGGGTGACGAGGGGTACAGCCGCCATCTTTGGCCCCTTTTTATTTGGAAACGGAAAGAGTGCCCAATCTACACACAGGGGACGTTCCCCTGGACTTAAATTACCCTTTCCTTTTTCCAAAGGAAGGGGCCCACCGCCAGGAAACTGCACAAGGGCCACATTTTTATGAGCCTTGGGCAATTTGATTGCTATTACAGTTGCAACTTTTTTGGGGGGATGGGGAGTGTTGGGGTGGGACTCATGGAACGCCTTGACCAGTTCCATGCAATTAGTGCAATACTGAGCCTTGACCCAACTGTTCTCATAGGCCAGATACCCCTTCCACACGACAAGATACTGAACTGACCACCAGGATTTGCAGGACGCTGATATGTTTTCCACCTCAGCTTCTTCCGCATCCTCCATCACTATTGGTTCAGGTTCAGCGGGAATGATCCCCTTGAATGGGGACAACTGAGACACGTGGAAGACGGGGTGCTGTTTCTATTGAGCTGGCAGTTTTAACCGGAAAGCACCATTGCCAAGTCTTCCTCCACCAGGTGGGAACCTGAACGCTTGCTTGCAAACTTCTGGGAAGGTACCTGCATCTGCAGATGGCGAGTATCTAACATAACGTGAGAGAGCCCACTGCTATATCGTGGCCAGGAAGCCATTTTTGATATGCAAACCATTTATAATCATCGATAGCTTTTGTGAGATGCTCCTGCACTAAGGTCTGTGTAGACCAAATGTGCTCAACGTGATATGTGGCAGCAGGAACCTATGGACTTAGACAGGGACCAACCAAAAAAGAGGGATTATAACCCAACATCGCTTCATAGGTAGAAAACCCCATAGAAGTGTGAGTACCATTATTAAAGGCAAATTGGGTGAGAGGGAAGTCATCGGCCCAAGTATCCTGGGTGGCTGAAGCGTAACAGCACAAATACTGTTCCAAAATTTGGTTAACCCGCTCTGTTTGTCCATCAGATTGGGGATGATATGCGGTGAAATGGCTGGGGGTGATTTTTAAGATGGTTAAAAGCTCATTCCAGAACTGCGCTGTAAATTGGGGCCCATGGTCACTGATGAACTCCTGTGGGAGACCAAACATAGAGAACACATGGCATATAAAGATATGAGCGGTTTCTTCTGACGTGATCATGGAAGCACAGGTTATAAATAGGTAAAATTTGGTGAAATGATTGACCACCACCATCACCACCATAAACCCATTAGAGCAGGGGAGTTTGACAAAAAAACTATGGACACTGATGTCCATGGACCCTCTGCCTGTTGTATGGGATGTAGGAGGCCATTTATTCCTGAGCGGTCCAACTTGGCTTGAGCGCAGGTAATGCAATTGGCGATCCAGGCTGGGACTTCCTTAGTTAAACCCACCCAGTTATAAGTCTGCTTGATCAATTCAATGAATTTCTTGTTGCCCAGATGGCCGATTGTGGGAGGGTCATGATGCGCATGAAACACCTCAGTTCTAAGGGAAGGAGGAACCCAAACCCGCGACCTAAAATAGTTGAGACCCTTTGCCAAGGAATACAGGGAGTGTTTGTGGGTTTGAAAGGATAATTGATCAAGTAACTCCACTCCTTTGGGGCAGGACATCTGAGCTGCCAAAACCTGTGAAATAAGCGGTGCACCAGGAGCTAACTCTACTGAGGCAACCACGGGTGGGACAATAGATACAATTTGGGTGGTGGGAATCACAGTAACCAGGTCCACCTCCTCTGAGTCTGTGGGGCAATGGGATGGGTTGTAACTAAGAAAGTTGGGAAGCACATTTAATGCACCTTTCACAAATTTATATTTAAAATTGAAACTTCATAAATCCTGATAGGTACAAGCCTGCCTGTGTGCCAATTTTTGTGGTTTGCGAAAATATAAAAGAGCTTGGTGGTCCATATGCACAGTTAACTTATGCTGGGCACCCTGTAACAGGTACCGCCAATGAGTCAATGCCCATGCTACGGCTGCCAATTCCTTATTGTAAATGGCCCATTATTGCTCAGTTGAAGAAAATTTCTGGGAAAAGTAGGCAATCAAATGTTCTAAGCCATCATGCTCCTGTAGCAGAACTGCACCAACTGCTACTGCTGAAGCATCACAAGCAACAATATACTGTTTGGAGGGGTCTGCATGCTTTAGAATAGGGGGTGATAAGAATACTTCTTTAATTGACTCAAACGCCTGCTGGAAATTGGGGGTCCAATGGAAAGGCACAAGTTTACCCGTGAGTGGGTGGAGCAGAGCAGCTAACTGGGAAAGGGCCGGGGAAAAATTCTTTAGGAAAATAATGGTACCCAAGAAACTCCATAATTGTTTCTGGGTTGTTGGAGTCAGCCACTTGCGGATGGCATCTAACTTGTTTGGCGGAATTGCATAACCATCTTTTAGGACCAGGTTCTCAAGAAAGGTAAATTCCTCCTTATAAAACTCACATTTTGAAGGCTTTATTAATAGGCCCGCATTGTGAAAAAGCAGCCACAACCGCTTCTAAGTCTTTAGCATGTTGTTTAGTAGTTGGGGAAGGAACCAAGATGTCATTAATATATGCGACTGCGCATGTAAACTTGAGGTCACTCAGCACACTATTGATCATTCTTTAAAAGGTGGCTGGTGCATTTTTCAGTCTGAAGGGCATTATGCGGAATTGAAAGATACCTCATTTGGTACAAATTGCAGTAAGCCATTCTTGACCTTCCATTACCCTTATTTTGTTAAAGGCATTGATGAGATCAAGCCTGGAGAACATGTGAGACTTTGCGATTGCTTGACTGATAGTCTGCTCAAGGGGTAAAGGGTAGGGATCTCTCACTGTAATTTTATTTAGGTGACCATAATCCACGCAGGGATGGAGAGAACCATTGGCCTTCTTAGCAAAAACGATGAGAGAGGCGATTGGTGATGTCTCTTTAAACAACCATCCTTTCTTAAGCATATTGTCTAACCAGGTGTTAAGAGCAGCCTCCTCTTCTGCCGTGTGTGGATACAAGGGGCAGTTGATGTTCACCAACTGTACTGTTGTTCAAAATCCTAAGTCAAATTTTGTGTGAGGGGGAAGATGGTCCACCTTCTCAGAATCAAAGATAATCTGATAGTGCATCAATTCCTCAGGAAAATCAGATGGAAGTCCCAAAGGGAAATGAGGGAAGTAATGGAGCTGTGGCCTTGTGTCTTGTTAAGGGTATTAACTAAGGGATTTTCTCCCTCTGTTTGATCATTGGCAAATGACAACTTATTTGACTCCAGATAAATCTTAACGTGTTTTCAGCACCACCATCCAACCCCAAGATAACTGGAAACACCAAGTTTGGAATTACTGAAAACTGATCGCAAAAGCTAAACAGATAAACTTATAAAGAAACTGGCCGAGGGACTAGATATGAGGTCTGGGAGGCTGAAAAAGCAACTATCACTGAAGGACCTACATCCAGATTGAGCTCCAAATTTTGGGCTAGTTCAACACTCATAAAATTGCCCGAAGTTCCTGTATCCACCAAAGCCTCAAAGGAAACATGATGGGACCTGACACTAATCTTCATGGGCAGTAAGAAGTAAGCGAAATTCTCTTTATTGGCAGCGATAGTTGAATCTGGCAATACAGAAGAGATGAAGTAGAGTTGGGGGAAAACACTAGGTTCATAGTGGGAGTAAGCCCTTCACAAGTCAAATTTTCAGATCATACTGACATGAGCACAATAGCCGTGGCAACTATAGGATGTAGATTGGACATTTTAAGTGGGACTAGGCTAACATGGCCAGAGAAAAATTCTTCACAAGATGGTTTAGCTGAAAGAAGGGACCATTGCTACGCCAATATCTATGAGAAAGGTGTAAATGGTTAGGAATAATGGTTGGCCAATTATTTCATGCAAACAGCAAGTTAGAATTAGACCGTCCTGCCAGTCTGAGTGCCAAAGCACCCAAACGGCAAACCAGAATGCCAAAGGCACCGCTGCTGGTATGACGGTTATGGAACTAGTAAGGAGTCCCGCCAATAATTGCCTATGAGCCATAGTCGCATATAGACACATAGTGAAGTACCAGATGAACACGGCCATAAAACCTGAGGGGTGTTGGAATACTGAAAGAAAAGGCAGTTTGTTTTTTAACATAAAAACTAGAATTGGGGAAGGAATTTTTATTGAAAAAATAAGGAAGAAAATTGACCAACAATTTTCTCAGTGCAAGGCTACTGATTAAATAGTATCTGATTGTGGTGAGTCCAAGCAGGGATTGGTTCCCTCAAATTCGCTTAACATGGCGAATTTTTTGGGAATGAGGCAGATAATATCAATTGGAACTGACATCAAAGGATTTGGCAGCAGGCCAAGTCACTTTCAGTTCAGCCTCAAACATAAGAACCAAGGCTTGACTGCATTTCCATCAGTTAGCGTGACAGCGTCTGGCCTGACGAGCAATAGGAAATCTTCAGGGCCACCCCACGTAAGGGCAGTCCTAATTGGTTGAAAACGGGTTTGGGATGCCCAACCTGCCCGTTCCCAGTCACTGTGCTGTCCGTTTGGTTGAATGAGTTCCATCAGCCGCAACTCCCAGTTTCTGGATCTGGGTTTTGAACTGTCAGTGATGTTTTCTGAAGATACCATCTGCACATCAGGGATCATCCTCGACGTTTCAGGAGGGGTTGGCATCAATGATCATATTGATGACTGAGTCAAAACCATTTATAATTCCAGCCAATAATTTGACATTTGTCCCTTTTTTGGCATGCATTTTCCAATTGTTCATCTTTGCTCCCATTTGTCTCGGACTCTTCAACATTAATTTCAGTAATCTCGGCAAAGATTTCCTTAGTCCAGCTGATCAGTTTGACTGAGGTGAGCGAGGGTACCAGGGGAGGGATCCAAAGAGGGAGAGCTGTTACCCAGCGCTCATCTACCATGTGGGAAAGGTTGCCCTGGGTGACTAGAGGTACAGCCGCCTCTTCAGCCCCTTTTTATTTGGAAACATAAAGAGCGCCTGATCTATGCACAGGGGACGTTCCCCTGGACTTACAATTTACCATGCAAATCCCACACAACTGCCTACTACACCTCATTAGTATAGATGAATTTAGTCCTTTCAAGCCAAGAGTTTTGCCAGGCGTGTTAGACCCTGCCTATCATTGGCCTATAAATCTTTTTCTGGGAAATCTTACCAAGAAGGATATTGTGATATAAAGCATCAGGAGATTGGAAGAGGCCTGCTGCTAACCGTTGAGGACATCAAGAAAGTCCGCTGTATTGGTCTATGGTAGATATGGGCTTACCTGCTGATCACTCCATATGTACCCTACCTTCTGTTCAAATCTCCAATGAACTAACCTCAGCTGAGTTGAATAAAGCCCACTCTTTATTCGAGGACTACATTGACATTTTCTCTAATCTGAAAATGACTACAAGCATATGAAGGGGTGGATGCATACAATCGACATTGGTGATGCTAAATCTGTTCACTCCAAGCCCTATCACAAATCAAAAGTTGAGGAGCTACAGATGCTGACTGAGCTCAAACAGCTGCTGGAAGCTGGATTTCTGGTGCCATCACAAAGCCCTTGGTCCTCCCCCCTTTTACTAATAAAGAAGAAGAATGGAGGTCATCAGGTAGTGATGGACTACTGCAACTTAAATAACCTCACCAAGAAGGATAGCTATCATATCCCTCGTATTGATGAATCTCTGGCCCAACTCTCTGGGTCTAAATACTTCTCCGCCATGTACCTGGCTAGCAGTAATTGGCAAATGGACCTTTATCCACAAGACCATAAGAAATGTGCTCTTATTTGCAGCGAGGGTATCTTCCAACCTATCCGGCTACCACAAGGGCTGTGCAACGCGCCTGCCACTTTCCAGCGATCAATGGATTATATCATGCAGGATCTAAAATTAAGCTGCGTCATTGTCTACCTTGATGATATTACATTCTTCTCTAAGACTTTCAATGAACACCTCATACATCTAAAGGAGGTGTTTCAACTCTTGCAGGTTTCTAATATCAAATCAAATCCCTCAAAATGCACATTTTTCCAGAGGAAGCTGTATTTCCTTGGACATGCTATCTCCCAAGATGGTATTAAACCTCTCCAAGATAAAGTTGAAGCAATATCCACGATGCCTGCACCCAAAACCCTTTGCAACATCCAGGTATTTTTGGGTATGATGGGGTATTACCATCAATTTATACCAAGAATTCGCGCAGCTCAGTGAGCCCCTCGTCAGCTCTTAACTAAGAATACCCCTTTCCATTGGGATGCTGAACAAAAAGCTGCCTTTGAGACTCTGAAGGCGCTATTACAAAAAGACCAATACTCCACCATCCTGACTACAGCAAATCTTTAATGTTGTTCACGGATGCCTCTGACTACGCTGTTGGAGCTATCTTGGCTCAATTGGATGAGCATGGAGTTGATCATCCCATGTGTTACTTTAGTAAAATGCTTTCTAAAGCTGAGCGTAACTACAGCATTATGGAAAAGGAGTGTTTGGCTGTCCTGCTTGATGTCAAACATTACCGCCCCTTCCTATATGAGACTCCCTTCAAAGTAATCACTGACCACGCCTCTCTGAAGTGGTTGCAGAATATGAAGGACCCCACGGGTCAGTTGGCTCGCTGGGCTTTAAAGCTCTAGAATCATGATATGACCATTAAACAATGGGCAGGAACATGCCACATGAATGTAGATGGGTTAACACGGCTTCCTGTTCTTCACTTAGACAATAGTGAAGCTGAGTGGTTACACGATCTTCTCATGACTCCTGACGCCTGGGATGATGAAGATGAACCAGTACAGAAGATGTTTGCTCATCACTCCCACAACACAAAAGTAGAGAATGGGAAATTATATAAAAAATTAAGAGTAAAGTGGTTGCCCTATCCCCGGCCATCTGAGAGTTTCCCTGTCATTTTAGAGTCTCACACTATCATGGAGTATGGCGGAGTATGCAAAACCTATGAGTGGATAAAAGAGCGGTACTATTGGGAAGGCATCATGGAGACCATAACTGAAATCTTAGATGCATGCCTGACTGGTAAGAAATAAACCAGCTTCAAGACCTGATATCAGTATCAATCTACGACGCCCCACCAGCCCTTCCACACCATAAGTTTGGATGTGATAGGTCCTCTCCCTCAAACTACAGGTGAAAACCGCTATATCTTGGTTGGTATTGATCATTTCACTTAGTGGGTGAAGCTGTGGCTCTTCCCGCTCAGACTGCTAAAGCTACGGCTACCTTCTTACACCAGTACATTTTAACCCAGCATGGGTGCCCCCAGGTCCTCTTATGTGAAAATGGGAAAAATTTTACTTCACAAGTGGTAAAGCTCCTCACCACTTCTATGAAAGCTCAACAACTCTTCTCAGCCCCCTATAACCCATCCACAAATGGGTCGGTAGAAAGATTAAATGGGACCTTGGTCATGAACTTACGCAAAATGACCACTTCAGACCCTCTCCACTGGGATCTCTACTTTCCCAGTGCCCTCATGGCCTACTAAATTAGCTATCATCGTATCATCAAGATGTCCCCTTTCCAGGTGTTATATGGGCGAGAACCTGGGGTGCCATCATTATTGGCCAAGGATATTTTCTCTGATTGGACTGATCCTGAACAAGCCATGAAAAAGTTGGCTCAACACATCATCCAATTGCAATCAGAGGCCATGACTAATTTAGAAAAGACTGTTAACAAAGAAGGCCAAGCTGCAAATGAGCTTAGGGCACCTCTTCCTTAATTCCAAGTATCTGACCTAGTACTATTTTGCCACAACCAAATCACTCCAGAAAAAAGCTTGGCTCTGTAGGAATCCAGCTTGGGGTGCTCACTGGTGCTTATTCCTCTAAATCCCATAAAAGTTTAATAAATTTAATAAAAAATATACTAATAAAAACTTGGGTTTTTCATCATTTTTATTAGCAGTGTGAGGTATCTGTTAAAAGCAATCCCTTTATGACTTTCAATAATTAGTATTTTTACTATTTTTGAAGGTTGGAGGGATTTGAGGATAGATTTGGAATAGCTATGATGCTTTCCAATTTAGGTAATATGAGTGTCAATCCTATCAGATCGTGGGGAAGGTTAGTTAATTTTGGTAAAACAGACATTGGGGTTTTGGGGCAGAATATACTCATGCAGCAAAATTTTGATATACCACAACCAAGTACTGCTTAAGAAATTATTCTCACCTTGGGGGCCTGCCACCATTTTATAAAAGGGGTGGCCCCTGCGCATGTGTGGTGAAGGATTTGGTGCTGGTTGGGGGAGTATCTTCTGCTGGTTTCCCCAAAGTCTGTTGTGTGATCAGCGAAATCTGATCATTTGATTTTATTGAAAGTGCCTGTGCAGGTTTCAAACTGGTGTTACCCCAGTTTATGGGGTTCCACCAAGAATCGACCAGGGTCTTTTGGCTGATATTCTTAAAATCATCATTAGTTTTATATAAAGCAATTTTTGGATCATCACAAACTCTTATTTGGCCAACATTTCCCCATTTAGGCATTTTTCAACCCACAACATTCTTCTTTTAAGGCCTGGAAGGCAGATGTCTGACATTATTTCCCTCAAGAATGTTGAGGGGAGAATAGGGCCAAAGGAAGTAGCCATGAACTTGGTTGATGGTGAGTCTGGAAGTGAGGGATTTGATAGAATATTTATCCCTTGCTTTTATGTAATTGAAAAAGGCCCTTCCCAGATAGAGCCTGCTGGACATTTTTCTCCCAGGCCTCAGAAGAAGAATGTTGTGGGTGTGAATTAGCCAAATAGAGAAAATATTGGACATTTACAAGTCTGCAACAATAAGGAAATCAAATTTATTAATAATAACAATCTAGTCAGCCAAAAAGCCTGCCTGACTCTCAGTGGAACCCTGCTGTTATAAAATTGGCGGTATTTAAGAGATACGCCATAGAATTTTGCACAGGGTTCAACCCACTGAGCAATTAGGACCAATGATGTGATGATTATTGTCCTTAAAACAACAGAATAAATGGCAAATAGATATGGAGCACTTTCTCCCACAACTCTCTTTTATTTAATATAATAAATACAGCAGATTCTCGCTGTCCCGCTTACTCTAAACTACTTAACAACCTCCTCCACTTGATCATCTTGTCTCGCCTATATTGTAGCAACTTTGGATGCTACTGCTTCTATGGATTAGTAATTTAATTCGCCATATCTCATTGGTTCCATCAATTCTTTATTCGTTAATTTCCCAATCGCCTAATCTTAGGAGATTTCCCAACAACCCAATATCACCTCATTTTGAGGCGCTCAAATTACCATTACTCATATCAAATCTCAGTGGATTCCATCCGTTCCACCATAATGACCTAAGGCTTATCATCCAGTCATATCAGAATCACGACATTACCCCCTCCTTGACTGGATGATAAGGCTCCTATTGCTTATATGCCCAGAGGAACTTTGCATGCACTTGGTTGATGATCTGACTGCTAGCGGGGTCCTTGATAGCATATGCATCTATACCTGTCTTCTCAATGACTTCAAATGGGCCAATCCAGATACTGGCCAGCTTGTGTTTCCAGCCAAACCCATGTTGATCATGGAATAGGATCATGTCTCCATATTTGAACTGTGCTAGGCCACTCCACCATACCTGATCAGCAGCCTGGCTTTTGATTCTCTTGGCTAAGCTGAACGAGTATGCTTCAGTTTGTAATTTATTCAGCGTATTCATTAGAATGTCCAAATAACTTTGTGGATCCATTCCACCAGTGTCCTCTACACAGGCCTATAGGAGGGCGGGCAGAGCAGGGTGCCGTCCATAAATCAATTGAAATGGGATTTCCCCATGGCAGTTTGGTAGCTAATGTTATAGGCAAACACCACAGTAGAAAGGAGGGTACTCCAATCAGAGGGCCTATCAGTAATCAACTTCTGGAGTATGTTCACCAGGGTCCCATTAACCCGTTCAACCATTCCGTTAGACTCAGGGTGATACAGAGTTGTTAGAACCCCACGGATGGCCATCAGCTCATTAAGCTTTGAAATAATGTGAGAAGTGAAGTTAGTTTTATTATCAATAAGGAGGAACTTAGGGCAGCCATGCCGTTGAATAATGCATTCCATGATAAATTTGGCCACTGTGACCGCCCCTAAGTCTCATGTCTTTCTGGCTTCAACCCACCGGGTTAAGTGGTCAATTGCCACCAAAATATACTTGGACCAATTGGCTCCCATTGGAAGAGGGCTGACAACATCTAGGGAAACCGTATGCCAAGCAAAGTGTGGCTTCACTAAACAGTATGGGGTCTTCTGGTGGAACAGCTTTTCCACTTGGCACTGGTGACAGGAGGAGATAGTGTCAAAAACATCGAAATTCATGCTTTCCCAGTAATACCAAAGCTGCAATAATTCCAATGTCTTATGAATGCCCCATGCCCAATGGCCATATGTGCGCTCATGATAACAGATGGGCGAGTGGATGGTCTTGGAATAATCATGGTAGTGTCCCATATTTTCTTATATAAATCCCCATTTTTCTGGAATGTATTGGCCCTTATCCCATACAATACCTTGATGACTGGAGGCGATTCATCGTTGTACTTGCCGCTAAGCATTTTATCAAACATTATATCACTCATATCCTCTATAACTGCAATTGTGGGTAATCTCAATAAACAATCAGCATTTTAGTGTTTTGCTCCAGGTCAGTGAAGAATTTTGAAATTGTATACCTTCAATTTAAGAGCCCATCGAGCCAGATGCCCTTGGGGCTCTTTAAGATTCTGCAACCAGCATAACGAGGCATGATCCATTACAACTTTGAATTTAACCCCATGCAATTACACCCAAAATTGCTTATAGGCGTAGATCACCTCCAAGCACTCCTGATCAGTCATGATATAATTGTGTTCATGGCTGTTCAAACTATTACTACAGTATGCTATGGGGTGCTCTTCTTCTTCCTCATCTTTCTGGGATAGGACTGCCCCTACAGCGGAAAGGGATGCATCCATCTGAACAATGAACTCTTTTTCAGAATTGGGATAGCATAACACCGGCACACTGGTTAACGCCGTTTGAAGTGTATCAAAAGCGCGTTGCTGGCGTTTGGCCCATTCAAGCATAGTGTCCTTTCTTAATAGCTTAAATAATGGGCCCCCAATACAGCTGAAGTTAGGGATGAAGCACTGGTAATATCTGACCATTCCCAAAAAAACCTGTATATCCCGCTTTTTGTTGGGTAAAGTCATTTTTTGAATAGCTTTCACCTTGGCTGGTTGAGGTCTCAGCCCTGTGTCATCAATCATGAACCCCAGGTACTCCAGCTGGTCCTTAAAGAAGTGGAATTTCCAGGGGTTGATCTTGATGTTGGCCTCAGCGAGCTGGCAAAATACATCTTTTAAATGGTCAAGGTGTTCAGAGAAAGTTCAGGAAAAAACATTAATGTTATCAAGGTATACAAGGATGTACGACAGCTTTAAGTCCCCAAAATAGTGCCCATTGCCTGTTGAAATGTAGCTGGGGCATTACACAGCCCTTGTGGCATCTGGGTTGGTTGGAAAAGACCTTTGGATGTAATTACAGCGCACTTCTCTTGCTCCGCCAGTGGCAACTCAATTTGCCAGTAGCCTGAGATTAGGTTCATAGCTGAGAAGAAACGAGCTCCCCCTAGCTGATCCAAAGCATTGTCAATCTGTGGTAAGGGATATGAGTCCTTTTTGGTGATTCTATTGAGCTTTTGGTAGTCAATTACTACATGGTTAGTTCCGTCCTTCTTTTTTACAAAAAAGAACAGGAGAGGCCCATGGACTTTTTGATGGTTTAAGCATCACTTGCGCTAGTAACTTGTCAATTTCCTCAGTTACTACTTCTTCCACCACCCTTGACCAGCGGATCAGCCTTGATCTGATGGGAGGATGATCTCCAGTGTCCAACCTATGAACTACCCCCGCGCGCATCCTAAATCATGGTCATCAGCCATGAAAATCTCTTTATATTTTTGAAATAAAGTGATTGCCCTATCCTTCTATGGTTCTGACAGCCCCATTAATTCATAGCGTGATACAACTGCCATTACACTGAGCTGTGGTTTGAGAGGTAGACAAAAATCTCTCCAGCGACCCAAATTCATGAAGTAAAAGAACCTCCTCAATGGGGATTAAGTGTAAATATGCCATTTGGTGGCAGCGGATTTGGAGTGGTACTGTTTGCAGATTTTCAAGCAAAACTTTGATCTCCCCCTGCCCTGGTAATATTATGCCTGGGGCCACGTGAGGTTCAAACCATGATCGCTGATACAGCCCAATAACCTCCCCATAGAGTCCATCTGGAACTTTTATCATTAAGTCAGTGTTAACTATAACTTGATGCCCAGATGGAATAGATATAGGTCTGGCAGCTCTTAGTGGCATCCCTTGATATTCAAAAATCTGTTGGGGAAGGGCCCAAGTTTTCCCTTCAACCGATGCTATTACACAGGGATTACTCCATCACTATATGCTAGATTAATATTTCCCATATGCACCAGATCATTTGGAACTCTGCTAGAGGTGAAGTGAATTGAAATTCGCTGACCCAATATCTCAAAAGTCTCGTCCATCATATCAATAACAGCCCCATAGGGTTGCAAGAAGGCAGTTCCAATTAACAGATCATAATTGATATTTGGTAACACTATGGCTGGAGCTACCATTGTCAGGGAAACTGGAGCGCAGGAGGTCGCTGGAGGGAGAGACATAGGCCAAAGGTGTGCCAGCAAGGCCAAGTGACCCAACAAAATGAAGAGACGTCATAAATGTTCATTATGGTGTTTCCAAATAAATCTGTGGAGCAAAACGTACACCAAACTGGACACAACCATCAGGGACATGAGGCCCTGGGAGCTGGGAAGGGTGGCAAAAAATCTAGGGCAAAAGGCAGCAAAGTAGAAGGAGGCAGATCCGGTGAAGTAGGCGGTGAAGTAGGCGGAGGACTCAGGTACAACAGTAGGGGCAAACCAGAGAGGAAACGGACTCCAGACATTGCAGAACTTTTCAGAGTTGTATTTTTTTAAAAAAAACCAAAATACAGGAAATGTGCCCAAAATCCTAAACTTTATTAGAATTATCTGTATATTGAGAAAAGCAAAGCCTTTCTCATCTTAGGACTAAATTTATAGGGGGTTGCTTCAAGAAGATTCCAGCGGTTATTGGAATCTGATATGAGCTACAAATTCATCATTTTTCAGCAAAATCAAAAAATTTTGAATTTGGCCAGATTTCAAAACCTCATATCTTGTGCTTTTTTGGGTCTTGAGTTTGATTCCCATCTTGGCTTTTGCCTCAATTAAGCCATTTTCCTCAGCCCTGGCTGCAAAGCCAAAACCTATTTTTTGTCAATGACCTTAGATAAGTCATTGGTGACCCTTAGGGGTTCTGGTATCTGCCCCAAGGGCTTGTTGGACTTGGCTTTAGAAGGGCGATTAATTCCAGGAAATATGTCACTATCTGTGACAACCATGACAATAGAACCAAACTGCAGTGGAAGCGCACTGTATGCTCCCTCAGAAACTGTATTTTCCATTCCAGCAGTGCCATATACCATCTGGTGTTCCACATCCAATTTTAATGTCAACCTGGCCACCAGTTTGGTGGAGACTATATTGACAGGGGCTCCAGTATCTATGATGGCACAGATTCAGGTCTTAGCTACAACCAGGTCACAGTAAGTACATTTGGAGTAAGATGCATCTTGACTGTTTATAACATGGACATCTAAGAAATCCCTGTTTCCAAGGAAACTGCACTTCCTCACCAATTCTGGGGTATTGTTTTATAATAGATTTGACCAGAAGAGTGATACTTACTGTTTGCAAGAAATGTGCATCCAAGAAGGGGTCTAACTTTTCAGGGGAAATTTGGCTAGTCATTTGGCAAGCATACGGCTTGACCTGCATCTGAGACCCCTCTTCCACCATAGTCGCAGACTGCACTTGTGTCAAAACTTTCACCCCCCAACTGGCTGCTGATATAAAACTGACTCATTGTGCAAAGGAACTTCCGTTGAATATTCTAGTTTGGGTTCAGGTGGGACGTCTGTTTTAGCGGAGATAGAGAGTCCCTTCTCTACTCTGCTCTGACTTTTCTCTGGCCATACTGTTCCAGCTGTACACAAGAGACAAGTTGATTAGGGAACCATCATGCCAGATGCCCCTGTTGGCTACATTTGAAACAGCTGACCCCATAGGGCCCACGTTTCTGATTAATATGGAACAAGCCACATCAAGAGTTGGGCTGAAAGTGGTTGGCATAAACAGGTTTAGGGTGATGGTAAGGCCAAGGACGATAAACAGGTATAGGGTGGATGTTTAACTGCTGATGGTAAATTGGTGGAATCTGAACTGGACTAGCAGAACCCCCCCCAAATAAGACAATTTGGCAGTTATAGCGAAGGATTCCGCTCAGTACTAGGTGGAGGGAAGTTGGTTGATATATGATGCAAAAACTGTACAATTTTAAGCAAAAGTACATCTTCAACAGTGGGGCCATGACGTTATGTAACTCGTGGTATGGCTTCACAGCAGAAGTCATCACAATACACACGTCAGATTCAGATAAAATTATGGCCCCATGTAGCATGTGAGCTTCCACCATAAATTGTTTAGCAAACGCAGCGAGGGTCTCATTCCACTAAAACCTGATGGTCAAAAATTTGGCCTTCCACTGTGACATCTTTGCAGTTCCACTAAACAACCACAACACCACCTCTTTGACTTCTTGGTATGTGATGGAACTTTCTGAAAGATAACAGACGACTTGATCAGCACTTCCAACATCCAGGGAAGTAATCAACAGTTTGCTCTCCATCAATTTGAGACTCCTTCAGTTGCAATTTCAAATCTCTTAAAGAACCCATGAATATTCCCTTCACAATTGAATGGGGGCAGCTTATTACAGCAAACCTCCTGGAGCAGCTCATCTTTTTTAAGCAAAGTGTCCAAAACCAGTTTCAGATCCACATAGGCAATGGACCCATAGTGTTGAGTAGAATTTTTGTCAAAACAACATTGATGCAACATAGCTGGCAACTGAGTTTTTATCATTTTGATAACTGATCAATGGGCCCCCTGTAGTGAGCACCACTGTTATAAAATTGGTGGTATTTAAGAGATACGCCATAGAATTTTGCACAGGGTTCAACCCACTGAGCAATTAGGACCAATGATGTGATGATCATTGTCCTTAAAACAACAGAATAAATGGCAAATAAATATGGAGCACTTGCTCCCACAACTCTCTTTTATTTAATATAATAAATACAGCGGATTCTTGCTGTCCCACTTACTCTAAACTACTTAATAACCTTCTCTTCTTGATCATCTCATCTCACCTATATTATAGCAACTTTGGATGCTACTGCTTCTATGGCTTAGTAATTTAATTTGTCATATCTCATTGGTTCCATCAATTCTTTATTTGTTAATTTCCCAATTGCCTAATCTGAGATGATTTCCAGATAATCCAATATTGCCTCATTTCGAGGTGCTCAAATTACCATTACTCATATCAAATCTCGGCAGATTCCATCTGTTCCACCATAATGACCTAAGGCTTACCATCCAGTCATATCAGAATCATGACACCTGCAAATTGGGGCAACACTTTTACAAAAACTAATTGGGCAAATAGCAAAAATTTGGAAAATCTGATTCCTCTGACTTTGTGGCCTATTCTGGTGCACCCATCAAAGGGTTTACCCCCAGCCTCATCTAATCCCATTCAAGCACCTATGTGGGAACTGCCCCTTTTATAGGTGTGGCGGAGGTCCACTAAGGTGAAAAGATTTTCTCAGATGGGGATTGGCTGAAATATATCAAGTTGTTACCTCATGGGTACATTTTGACTAATAGTGTTTCCCCATCCATCATTTTATTAAAGAGATGCAAGTTTGTTGAGCCTCAATAGGCTAAAATTGTATAATACCAAATTTGGAAATTTCCCAAGCCATATAAACATCAAGCCTCGATGTTTCAAATACCTTTATCGATTTATTAGATGGATACTCTCTTTTACCCCTGCGCGGCACCTAATAAATGACTATAAAAATTAACTCTTTTTCATATTTATTTATTTCAATTATTTTCATACAAGTGGTTTGAGAAGCCCTCCTCTGATATTGTTGGATTAGAAGTAAATAAGCACCAGTGAGCCTTTTTCCAACCCAAAATCCAACAATAATATTACTATATTTGGTTTTATTTATAAAAATTAATACTTTATTGGTATATATAGATCTTAGTATTTTTAGACTGAAAGCTACATTTATAAGAATGTCTAAGCTAAACATCTAGGTATATTTGGTGATTTAAGGTCATGAGTGATTTGTAATGACAGAGTTAATGATTATACAGTTTATAAATTGGTGCAAAGGTTTAGCGATGTAATTATAAGTTGTTAAAATGGTGCGACTAATAAAAATTAAGCCACCTTATAAAATGACTCTATCCTTTTCACAAGGATTATTTTATGGTAATCTTAGTGTTACTTAATCTAAGGCGATAGGTTTATTTCTCCTTAACCCATTGGAATTATTTAAGTATAAAGATCTACAAATATGTACTCTTTCGAGCATCGCTAATGTCCGTCCTCTGGTTGGCTTACCCCGCCGAATAAATAAAAGATTTACAAATATGGCTGCAACTTTTGTTTCTGTTCCTTTCAAAGTTAGACCATTAATAAATCTATACCTAATCTAGCTTACCATTTATAACTAAAAGGCGCCTCCTCTGAAAATTTAAAATATACTCCTGAACATTCTATGCTTGTCTAAGTATATACTTTTATGTTATACATAATACAGGTGGCATACATAATATGAATTTAATTGGACTAAATTTTCATTGTGATAAGCCTATTTCATTCAATTTACTAAAAAGTAGATTATGATAACCGTAGATTTAAATATCTAAAAAAAGCAATCGAGGCGGGTCAACCTTGGGACAAATATACCACACCGAAAATGTTTTCTAGCCAGTACAGATTTCGAACTTAAAACTGCACTAGGGGTGGAAGCAGTTTTACCCGCTTGGCCAACCACCCTTCTGATTTAAATATCTATTTAGCACTTGTTTACTATTTGCAAAACCAAATGCAGATAGTTGTGTGGATCTATTGTCATATTGGTTTTATTAATTTTTAATTTTATTCGAGGTGGGCCGACCTGGGGACGATATCGCACCGATTAGGGAAGTGAAGAAAATGGGAAAGGAGGTCATATTGGTTTTATTAGTTTTTAAAAGAACACATTCTAATGTAATCATTTTGCTGTACTTAATCTTTCTAATTTTTCTAATTAATTTTTTTCTATAATACTAAAAGTAAGCTGAGTATTATATTCATATTCATATCTGTATTATTGGTAATGTTGACCCCATGGTCCTCCTACCTCGAATAAACAAAATATTATATTGATAAGAGTAATTTCTATAATTTATTCTTCTATCATACTGTAAGCTGGATGATATATTCCTAAAGGAAATTTAGAATGTTCTCAAAACTGATGAAATTATGACTTCAAATCGATTTCCCAGACAAGGGTAAAACGCAAGACCTGAACGCGGTTCAAATGGTAAGATCACCTATCAAACAGGAGCAGGTATTTAAACAACTTGATATCAGCAGCAATAAACTATGAAGCCAATCCAACTGGCTGCTCTATTATCGATCCTCGGACTTGCAAGTTGTACCAGTAAATTCAAATATTCACTAATTCGCCTGATAGAACCCCAGGTGCCAAAAGCTAAATTCAAAGAAGTAAGTGATCAAGACTTTAATAAATTCCTCAATGGAGAAATAGTGACGCACACATCACATCGTCTCCTGCCAGGGGTTTTGCCATTTTACGATCCACTTTACCGGCTTAAGTGGTACAAAGTCAAATTAGTTAATGGAACTGAGATTTCAAGTGGTTGTCTTGGATGCTTCTGTGAGAGCCAATGTAAAAGTAGTGGCTATACTACAAAAGTTTCAAAATATTTTAATCAAGCTATCGATTTTCCTCGAAAGTTGCTTTCCAAGATAGCAAGCTGCTCCAAATTAACCCCACCTTTTGGGCCTAATATGTCGGTCATCGACCCAGAGCAATTTACCTCAGTAATCTTTAAATCATTAATGATCAATGTCACTGCAGAAATTGTCTCATACGTTCCTGAGCGTGGATTAAAAAGCCTTTGGCAGAAAAGTGGTTATTCTTCAACAGCTTTTCAATTGAGTCTAGCCTTACCCTTGACTATCAGAAGTAAGGGGCAATTATTCGCAGTTGGAATCAGGTCTATTGTGAAGTGTGATACCAACTTTCTTCTAAAAGCAATAATATTAAGTTGTTCTAGTCCAAAATCAGATGAGTCCTAAGTAGGCAGCAAAAAATCAGTTCAAGCGCTAAAAGTCAATAAAATGATTAAAATTATCTTTGCTTTAGTTTCTTATAAGTGTTTAATCTAGATAATTCTAAGAGTACTTGCTATATCGTTTTATACTAAAACTCAGTCTACTTATATACTAGAAAATTAAATTAAAAATAATAAAAATATACGATTAAAGAAGGCTTGATGGTGAAGGGCTTAATTGCTAGCGGATTGTCTGAGTTGATGACTTTGGCTTAAATAAAAACATTGAGCTTCGCCTCAAAATGTTAGTTTTTAGCACTTCGCAGATCTATCACGAGAATTCTCATGTTTTAAGTTCTAGAGCTTGTGGCCAATCACGAAAATTTTTGGTTTTTTATTATTTAGAGTGGAATAGTGTAATGGAAAACGCATTCGCTGAGGTTATAAGTTCCATATGGAATTAGAAAGTGATTTGTCTCTTGTTCTTAATAAAACTACTGATCCACAATGAAATAAATTATTTTTAATTAAGTGTGAAAACATAAAGCGTTTGCCAACAAACTTTATAGGCTAGCTTGCTTTATAATTTAAACCATAATAACAAAACATATTTTATTTATAATTAAAAGGCTCAACACTTATAATATGTTTAATAAAACACGAAAATTTATTTTATAACTAGATACCAGTAGTTGACTCTGCTCTAAAATTTTAACCAAACTTATATGGTAGCCTTATTGATGAACTGTAAGCATCAAAAGTATATAATGCTATAATCCAGTCTAATCATTTTAGCTCAAAAACCTCAAACTGAAAAACGTTTAGATTGGTTTAAAACTCATACTGAATAATAATTTCTTTTAAAATTCTGAGCTTGATAGAATTTTAGTTCAGGATCTTATATCAAATCAAAAAATTCAATTATGTTAAACCAAATCAATCCGGTTATTTTGTTTCAGAGATATGAGGCAAACAAGAAAGCAAAGCTTACACAAATAAGGATAAAATTTTTAGGTGGGATTAAAATTTTAAATTTTATTAAATTTATAAATAGTAGTAAATTGAAGAGTTATGACTATATAATAATGAAAAATTAAGCTGTAAACCATAGTTTCATCTTATATAACTAGACTCTGGTTTATACTAAGGTATACTTTTTTTAGCACTAGGTGGTCCTAACCTAAAGGGGGATACACCAATCTATTATACTAAGGTATACTAATTTAAGATAACTTCAACAAAAGTTATGAAAGTAAGCTTTGATTTCCTTATAAATCTTATACCCTTTAAGTAAAAAAGTACTTTAGCACTATATAAAAGAAACATAAAGAAATCAAAGTTTATGTTATTAAATGTATAAAATATTATAATTCAAAATGATTTATGACAAACTAGATCATAAAGTTAGTTTAATTCTAATTTATAATAAAAACATACTGTTGCAACATTTTTTCACTATCCAAAAGACTATCCATAGGAGAAGGCTCTAGCTCAATTTAACACAAAAACTCATTAAATAACTAAAATAATGTAGTTATAAGTTTATGCTTTTATAAATATACATAAAGTTTTTATACTTTTTTAAAATTCTTTGCATAGTTTCCACTTAGTGCTAGCTCACTAGTGCTAATGCCAAGATACTTAACATAATGATTTTCACTTTAGTGATATACCACCATTTTATGATTAATTGAGTGATCAAAGATAAGCAATCTTTGTAAGTCCTGAGGCTCAGCCCCTCTGTCTGAACTGGGTCCAGCACCCCTTCAGGTGCAAGAGGGTTCCCAGGCCTCCAGTAAACCCCTATCCCAAATAAGTGATTTAACATGTGTAAATGAGTGATGGGTTATTTCCCTGATATAAGTCTGGAGTAACGTTCCCTCTGCTTGGACTAGGTGGCGTTCCTGTTTCCATCAAAATAGGGTTCAAAAAGGCCATCTGCCCCCTCTTGCCACCCAGGCTGACTTTGCCCATGTGGTTAAACAATGGGTAACAGCCTACCCTTTAAGGATCCTGCCACCAGTCCCCATATTGACTTCAAATGAATTAATACACCAAATCAATGGGATATGTGCTAAGCTTTTGGATAGCTGATATTATTCTGGAATGAAAGGTTTGAACAAAATTGAGGGCAATATGCCTTTGGCATCAAAACCTGAGAGCCCCAAACCCATGGCAACCAAGCCTGATGGGTGCACAATTACAAAAAATGAAGTATTGGGTGTAGAATTGTCAGCAAAACTCAATGGCATTAGGCCATTGAAAATTCTGACGCTAGTTTAAAACTCTCTTTGGCAGCATCAAAATCCCCATCCAACAGTTCTCGTCAGATCTAATGGAAGCTGGAGTGACCAGGTGCAGGTGGGTTAGTCATTATGAACCCATTTCTGACCTCATGGAACTGCCCCTACATGGGGTGACCTTGGGAGGTTCCCATTGCCTGTCAGGCAAGATATCATCACTCTAGTCATTAAAACCAAAGAAAATTTGCAATTTGGACATCCATGGATGAACCAACAGCAACTCAGCTTACCGCCAACAATTTTGAAGTCAATTCAAATTAATTCATTTCTCCCCACTCAAAGTTCATTGGGTTAGATGAATCTTTGAAAACCCACTCCCCAGTTTTGCTAAGTTATTCCCCAAATCAATCATCTATATAAGCAGTCTTAACACTGAGAAAATTCACAGTTGATTTTCTATCTTTAAATTCCAATAAAATCTTGTGTTTCAAATTCAATCTTTGCCCCATGATGAAATTCAAACCCCCAATTTCAATCTTCTCCTTTTTGACACCAAAACCCATGACACTGGGGCCATGATAGACTGGTTCATTACCAGGTATTTATCTACATTTGTGGCCTATTAGCGCTCACTGGTGAAATCTCTTACAGCTCAATTTAACATCTTATAATCAGTAGTGCCTCTGTCATTTGGGCTTGCCATTTAGGTGCTTGGGCATTCAGACTGGCAGGCCAGTCTAAAATTAGCTTGCCATATTCCTGAAATAATCAACCGTCCATTATTTTCAGACATTTCCGCCCTCCTTGTTGAGATGGGTACCATAGTGGTTACCATCCTCAGAATGAATGTTCAATCAATAGCCTGCCTTTGGTGGATTGTTTGGTCAATCGCCAATTTTTATAAGCAGTTCCCAAATAGCTTTGGAGGAATCCCTTCATGGTCAATTTGCATCATTACCCTCTACTTTTTCCTCGGTCCACCCTCAAAATTGGGACCTTCATGATTGGATTTGCTGACTTGGCCTTGGGTTCTTTCCTGAGGCTGAATTAGTATCCATTTTGGTCCTGGGTCCTAACACCGCCCCTGCATCTAAGCTGATGTGCTTGGGTTCTCCTGTCTTTGCAATCACTTCAGTGTCTGCAGAAATCACCGTATATGCCAATAAACAAAATTCCACCTACTTTTTATTGCCAGGGAAGATTAGTATTAGAGCACATCAGGTTTTCTTTGAGGCCTTGGTTGACACTGGAGCAACGGGCAACTTTATGAGTCTAGAGTTGTCCCACAAGCTTGATCTTGACCTGGACGTGGGTCCTGCAATAATGGTCGCTTCAATGGCCTCACAGACATTATACAAAGTATGGCGCCCAATACCCTTCTCATTTCACCAGTTTGGTTTTTGTAATTGTTTCTCAGTAATGCCTAACCTCATGTTCACGGTAATTTTGGTGTGGGCTAGTGGCATCAAAGTATGTAATGATTCACCTTGGGTCTAATATGCTGTTATACTCCAATGATCAGATGAACGGCGAGTTTCCCTTTCTGGATACCCTTATGAGAACTAAAGGTCGTGGATTGGTTACTTCTCTAGTTTCCACGGTAGGTCTTCACCAGATTTTCCAGAAGCATCGATAAGATATCAGAGTATTTTTAATTCCAAGAAGGTGGATCATCTTCCCCACATACAGAATTTGACTTGGGCTTCCAGACTGTGGTGCAGGTGGTGAAAATAAGCTGCTCACTGTACCCACATACAGTGAAGGAGGAGGTTTCTCTCAATGCATGGTTAGATGACATGCTCAATAAGGGTTGGTTGTTCCAAGAGACATCCTCTGTTGCCTTCCCCATCGTTTTTGCTAATAATGCAGATAGTTCCCTTTGTCCCTGCGTGGAATATGGTCACCTTAACAAAATTATGGTTCATGACCCTTACTCACTGCCTTTGGAACATACAATTGGCCAAGCAAGTGCCAAGTCGCATGTGTTCTCTAAACTTGATCCTATAAATGCCTTTAATCAAATTTGGGTAAAGGAAGGCCATGAATGGATTACCACTATCCGGGCAAAAAGAGGCATCTTCCATTTTGAGTAATGCTTTTGGGCTTAAGAATGCGCCTACAACATTTTAAAGGATGATCAATAATGTGCTGGGTGATCTCTGGCTTACCTGTGCGGTTGCATATATTGATGATATTTTGGTACACTCTCCTACTCCTGAACAACAAGCAAAGGGCTTGGAGGTAGTAGTGGCTGCCTTTCATAAGGCGGGTCTTTTTGTTAAGCCTTCAAAAATGCGAGTTCTTTTGGGAAGAGATCACCTTTTTGGGCAAACTTGTCTTGAAAGATGGCTATGATATCCCGCCCAGAAAATTGGATGCTATCCGTAAGTGGCCTACTCCAATGACGCAGCAGCAATTGAGAAGCTTCCTGGGCACCATAATATTCTTTAAAAAGTTTTCTCCCGCCCTATCCCAATAAGCTGCACCACTTCATCCACTCACAGGCAAGAACGTTCCCTTTTGCTGGATGCCCAAATGCCAGCAGGCATTTGATTCAATTAAGGTGGTGTTTTTATCACCTCCCATCCTTAAGCATGCAGATCCTTCCAAACCCTATATTGTGGCGTGTTGCATCTTCCACTGCGGTAGGGGCTGTCTTGCTTTAAGAGCAAAATGGGTTGGAACATCTGATCACTTATTTCTCCCAAAGTCTTCATCTACTGAAAAATCCTGGGCCATCTACAACAAGGAGCTGGCAGCCATATCATGGGCCTTGACCCACTGGTGGTATCTCTTGCAGGGCGCTCAGCATGAGTTGACTTTGTGAACAGACCACCAAGCTCTACTCTACTTCTGCAAGCCACAGAAGTTGGTGCACCGCCAGGACCATACTTACCAGGATTTGTGCAGCTTTAACTTCAAATATGAGTTTGTTAAAAGAGCGTTAAATGTCCTCCCTGACTTTCTAAGCCATAACCCCACACATGGCCCAGCAGACTCAGATGAGGCGTATCTCATCACAGTTATTCCCCCAATCAAAATCTTGTCCATTACATCGATGAATCCCCCCTCAGGTCGGGACCATCCAGTACTAAAAAAAATCTTGTCCATTAAACCTCCCATGGTTTCAGAGTTAATTTAGCTCCAGATGCACCCCTAATCTCAAGGGTCTTAGCAGCGCAAACTGCCTGTTCAGAAGGTGTGGAACTTTTGTAACGGTTGTCCCTCCCTGCTTCAAAGAACTCCCTTTACTCTCTTGATGAGGGGCTCATTCACTTTTGGTTGCAGGTTTGGGTCCCTTCTCTCCTCCAAGCTGAAGTGATTCAGGCTCATCACAATCCTCCCGCAGTTGGACATCCAGGAAATAAGAAATGTATTGACTTAGTAATACGTACCTATAATTGGGCGGGCTTGTCAAATGATGTTTCAGCATGGATTGTAGACTGTGTAACTTGCGTGCAGGCAAAGTTAGACTGGTCTGGCAGGAATGGTCTCTTACATCCCCTACAGCAGGCAGAGGGTCCATGCACATCAGTTTCCATGGACTTTATTATCGAGCTACCCAGTTATAATGAGTTTACAGCAGTTATAATGGTAGTAGACTGCTTCACTAAATTTTCCCTGTTTATCCCATGCTCCTCTGCCATTACTTATGAGGAAACTTCCCATCTCTTTGTGCGCCACATGTTCTATAGGTTTGGCCTCCCTCAGGAAATCATCATCAACTGTGGACCCCAGTTCACGACTTGATACTAGAATGAGCTCTTGGCAATTTTGAAGATCTATTCTTGCTGCTTGACTGCGTACCATCTACAATCAGATGGACAAATGGAACGGGTCAACCAGTTCCTGGAACTGTACTTGTGGTGCTATGCGTCAGCTGCTCAGGATACCTGGGCAGATGACCTTCCCCTTGCCCAGTTTGCATATAACATTGGAACTCATGCGTCCACAGGGTTTTCCCCATATGAGGCTACCTTGGGGTACAACCCCTCATTCTCAGTTGGCCCAAGCCTCCATCTGGAGGTACCTGCTGCTACCAAACATGCCCAACACATTCAGACCACACAGTTTTTGGTTTGAGAGCACTTAACTAAGGCCATAAGTGACTAAAAACGATTTTCAGACTGGAAGCAGCTCCCAGCTCATGAAATAAAGGCGGTCTCATACATCATGATTGACATGCATCACTTGGAAATTCAGGCCCTGCGCACAAGTTTGCAAGCAAGTGCTATAGTCCCCATCTGGTATAAGAAAACCTGGGAAATGACGCTTTCTGTATAATTTTTGTTACCCCACTGGAAGCAACACCCAGTCTTCCATTTGTCCCAGTTGTCCCCATTTAAGGGGGCAATCCCCTCAGACCCAGAGCCCATTGTGATGAGAATGTGGTGGAAGCCAAAGTTGAAGGCATCCTGGATTCCCCCAAATCCTGCCAGTCAGTCTAATATCCTACTACGTGGAAGGGCTACCCAGCCTATGAAAACATTTGGGTCAGCGCACGGTAATGTGCCAACTGCTCAGAGTTTGTTGAGGCCTTTCCAAGTCACCCACCCCAATGCTCCACGTCCTCCCCCAAAAACTGCTACACAATGGCAATCAAGCTGCCTAAGGCTAGTAAGAATGTGGCCCTCTCTCAATTACCCGGTGGTGGCGTCCCCCTTTGGCAAGAGGAAATGGTAATGTAAGTCTGAAGGAACGCCCCCTCCACTTGGACCAGGTGGCATTCCTGTTTCCATCAAAAAAGGATACAAAAAGGCCAGCTGCCCCTCTCATCACCTGGGGCGACCTCGCCCATTTGGTGGACAAATGATGGGTAACAGCCTACCCTTTAAGGATCCTGCCACCAGTACCCATATTGACTTTGAATGAATTAATACAAAGAATCTAGGGGATTTGTGCCAAGCTTTTGGATAGCCAACATTATTCTGGAATAAAAGGTTTGAACAAAATTAAGGGCAATGAGCCTTTGGCATCAAAACCTGAGAGCCCCAAACCCATGGCAACCAAGCCTGATGGGTGCACAATTACAAAAAAGGAAGTATTAGGTGTAGAATTGTCAGAAAAACTTGATGGCATTGAGCCATTGGGAAATGCTGATGATAGGTTGAACCCCTCTCTGGCAGCATCAAAACCCCCATCCAACAGTTCTCATCAGGTCCAACGGATGCCAGAATGACCAGGTGCAGGTGGGTTGGTCATCATGAACCCATTCCTAACCTTATGGAACTGCCCCTATGTGGGGTGGCCTTGGGAGGTTTCCATTGACTGTCAGGTGAGAGGTTGTTTTTCTAGTCATCAAAACCAAAGAAAATTGGCAATTTGTACATCCATGGATGAACCAACAGCAACTCAGCCTTCCACCAACAATTTTGAAGTCACTTCAAAAACTCTATTTCCCCCCACTCAAAGTTTGTTAAATTAGGCGAATCTTTGTTGGCCCCAATCCCCAGGTTTGCTAAGCTATTTCCCAAATCAATCATCTATTTAAGCAGTTGTATCACACTGAGAAAATTGATAGTTGATTTTCTGTTTTTAAAATTTAAATAAAATACTGCGTTTCAAATTCAATTTTAGACCCATGATGAATTCAAATCCCCCAATTCCAAACTCATTTTTTTGACACCACAACCCATGACCCTGGGGCCATGATAGCCTGGTTTGTTGACAGGTATCCATTTACATTTGTGGCCTATTGGCGCTCGCTGATGAAATTTCTTCCAGCTCAATTCAACGTCAGATTAAGCAGCAGTGCTTCTGGCATTTGGGCTTGCCATTTGAATGCTTGGACATCCAGACTAGCAGGAAAGTCTAAACTTAACATGCCACTTTCCTGACACCTGCACCCAAATCTTTTCCTTCTCTTTACACATTTCCACTTTTCCTTGTTGAAAATGAAATAAGGGCTTTCTACAGGGAGTAGTCCAGTTCAGGGGACTCTGGTGGTGGCATAGGGCTCATCCATACATAGACAAGCTACTCATATTATTCCTTAAGTTGCTAAAATCCACCCTGAATGTCAAACAATGTCTGATTTCCAGTATCTTCTATCTATTATAGAGTATTAAAGCATTGACCCTGCCATCAGATACCATCTACTGAAAAAAATTACATTTGGGGCATTTTTAATAATTAACATTTATACTATATAATATCTTTATACTAACACTGGTAAGGATAAGAAGACTTCTCTCTCTCGTTGCAAACACTTTTGCAACCCATTCAATTCAAGACTTAATCCAGTTTGATAATCTCATAGAGGGGATTAGTCTGCGCCCATGTCTGGGAGCAGTTGGGCAAGCAAAGCAAGAGGAGCAGGCGGAAGGCCCGCGGCCTCTAACGTTCAAAAACGCCCCGGAGAATCTGGTGGAATAGAAAAAAATTTAAAAAAACTGGTGGTCACAATTTCCCCGGAGATACTCACGTGGCAAGCACGATGCAACCAGTACATCAATACGCCACATTCCCAGCCACTTTCGTCGGTGGAATTTGGAGTCCGTGTGTATCTGGACATCCAAAAAACGCCCTATGGGAAAAATTTTGTGAAGATGTACACAAAATTTTCCCGACCGCGATGTACGTTGCACCTCACTCCATGTCGCGCGGTTGGCTGGACCTAGGTTTTGAAAACAAAATAGCAGCAGACGAGGCTGCAGCGGTGCGCGTAGTGGTAGACCTCCCCAAAGGGCAACGGGTCATCAAAACTAAACGCACCAGATGGACAAAATTGAACCAAATTTTCCTCACGTTTGACTTTTTGCCTACTATGGTAAAACGTGACATTTTGGAGCAACACCTGAAAGATGGTCTCGCCATATACAGTGAAATACAATCTTTCGAAATGCAACGTTTCACGCTGATGCCACACCTGTGCACCGGCAAAGCCATTGCAGTTCTGACCCCATCTGAGGAGATCGCGAAGGACCTAACCCAGATCCCGCACTCCACCTTTATTGATATCGCAGGGCACACCACCCACTCATTCCGGGTAACCGTGGACAGCGCGCCCCCCATTTGCACCCACTGTGACGCGTTCAGCCATAAGGCACACGCGTGCCCCATTAAAGAGGGCATTACATTCCAAGAGCACCCCTCAGTGGCCATGGCCAGTGGAGAGGCGCACTATGAACCAACCGCAAGCACCAAAGAGGCCTTCCCGTGGGGAGCACAAGGCTGCTACCTATTGGTAAAGCCCATCTCCCCAGGAGCGGAAGAAGGCCAAGCAGGCCCATAGGACTGCGGCCAAGGTCCCCACCACCATCCCACACTCACAACGCCAGGAGGACATGGAGACCTTTGCAGCGGAAGCAACTCAGGAATCCATCACCCAATCAGATGGGGAGGCCCAAGCTGAATGGGCCACTCAATCTGAGGATCTGATGGGAGATTTGATCTCACCCAATCGCTGCACCCAAGCCCCAGTTGAAACTGACTTGGGACCTATCCCAACCAAAAAAAATTTTTTTTCGCCCCACTCGATGGTGCACCGAACCTATCCGCACCGCAAAAAAATTCGTCCGACGTTGGGAAAACAAAAAGCGAAGGCCAAAGCCAACGCGACTCTTTCCACAAAAATTAACAAAAACCCCAATAGTGTTGCTGCTAATACCCGCGCTGCTGTGAAAGCCCGTGGGGACCTGGAAGAGGCTGGTGGGCCAGGGGGCCCACCCCCTCGCACCTAAGGTATGATGGGGAAACCTTCACTCTAGGGACGTTGAATATCGCCGGACTCCAAGGCCTCCCCGTCCCGGGCTAGAAACTGAGTTTTTTACAAAATAATTTACCCGTGGATATCCTGGCCATCAGGAAACCCACTGTCCACGAGGTTCTGAGGATGCTTGGAAAACAATGCTCCTACCATCCCTATCCTTTTGGTCAAAGCACTGTGGGGTGCTAATTTGGAAAAACAATTTTTTTAAATTTATATCTTCAGAAACATTCCTAAATGACCAAGTGCTTGTTGTCACCTTCTCTTGGGCCGATGTTGCACACACAATTGTCAACATTTATGCCCCAAACGGTGCACAAGAGCGTCGGGAATTTTTCTTGTTGGTCAAATCCCTCCCGATACCCCCGATTCTTTCCTAATCGGTGACATGAACTGTTGGCTAACCTCACCAACGGACTGGTGGCCACCCTCACCCCACGCCCCACAGGGTCATGTAGAACTACGCATTCTAAAAGCCACCCTTGGGTTAATGGATGCGCTGCTGGACATGCCCCACTGCTCGAAAACATGATGCATCCCCACATCCACAATGGCCAATTAAGGTCCATGACCCGCATTGACCTTATTCTAGCGCCAGCGAAATTCCAACCCCACATCTCCCACTTCAAAACAACAAAAATAGAATTCTCCAACCACCGACTGGTCTCGATAACATACCACCTACCCGTCACAGTTGCAAAGGCCCCACACTGGTGCAAAATCTGCCCCCCAGAGCTTACGTCGCCAGGATTTTCCACATGGGTGGAAGAGGCAACTTTGGCAAAATTGTTTGTTGCACCGTTTTGCATGGACCCCATTTCCACATGGGCAACTTTCAAAAAAGACACCATCCGCCACTATCGCCATCTCTCATCCAGACGCTCATGAGCCACATCGGCGGTTATATCGCGCGCGCTGGCAGAATTGGCCCACTTGGAGTCCAACATTCCAGCCTCAGGATATAGCCCTGCATGGGGCCAGAAGTGGGCGGAGGCAGCAGCACACCTCAACGCACTTGAAAGGCAACACAAGCATCAGGTTTGTGTCCAATACAAGGCCACATGTATCACTAAAGGTGACAAGTGCACCGCATACTTCTTCAAAAATTTTTTTGCACCATGCCAGAGCGTGGCCTGCACACAGGTGCGAAGATCGGATAATTCTATCGTGGACACACTGGCCAAAGTGGCAATTGAAACACAAAAATATTACTCCAAATTATACCGAGCTGAACCAATTCAGCTGGCCGAAAATGGCGGAATTTCTCGACAGAGCTCATATCCGCACCATTTTCTGATACCCGGAAATAATGAATTTAATTACTCTGAACGAATTATGGACTACCATTCGCGGTGCGCCAAACTGAAAATGCCCAGGCCCAGATGGCATTCCATATGAGTTCTACAAAAAATATTTTAAATACATATCCCCATTGCTGCTAGCCTCACTCAACCAAAGCCTGTTGGAAATGCGCCTCCTATCAGGAGGACATGAGGCTTTTACAGTCACACTCTTCAAGAAAGGGATAGGCTAGACTTAGCCAACTGGCGCCCCATTTCTCTAACAAACACAGACACCAAAATTTTAACAAAAACATGGCTAACCGTTTAGGGACTGTAGCATCTGCCACCATCTCTCCAGAACAATTCAGTTTCATCCCCAGAAGGTCGATTTGGGATAACGTGCACTCTGTGGCTAATGTGTGTCAGTCCACAGCCTCTGGGGCACTGGTATTCTTGGACCAACAAAAGGCCTATGATAGAGTAAACTGGGAATACCTTAGGGCCTGCCTCCCAATTCCGCCTACCTCCCCGCTTCATTAACTGGGTGATGCTGCTCACGGAATCTGCAACAATGGTTGTGCACGGCCCAGGTTTCCTAACGGATGTAGTCCATCCTCAAAGGGGCCTGCAACAAGGGGACCCACTGAGCCCACTCTTATACAACTTCAGCCTTGACCCACTACTGCGAAATGTGAATGCCCAACTCACTGGGGTCCATGTGCCAGGCCAAACCCCAGTCAAGATGATGGCATTTGCAGATGATTGCGTGGTGGGGTGTCTAATAACAAAGATGCACGTGCGCTTGAAGCCCTCATCCAGGAATATTCCCGGGTAAGCAACGCGGCACTGAATGCCTCCAAAACCGAAATCATCCTCCTTGGTCGGTTTCAGAACTGCTGGGCCCCAGCAAGTAGTTCCCAACCCAGCCCAGCTGCTCGCCCAAGGCCACGCCTCACTAACTCAAAACACTCCGCTCCACTGGTGCTCCCCTTTGTGCCGCGACCTAAAATAGGACCGGTACGCCATCTGGGCATGTGGTTGGAGGCAGGAGGATATGTGTCAGCAGTAATGGAGGGCCATATACTGGACAACGACGAAGCAAATCGCCTCTCTCAGAGCCCACCCTACTACCCTCACTGGCAGGGTTGTGCTTGCCAACTCTATGCTCCTATCCAAAGTCTGGTTTGGAGCCCACGCCATCCCCTTCTCCCCAAGCTTCTTCAAATCCCTGTATGCTTTGCTACAAGGTTGGCTTTAGTCAGGCCGCCCTCCACCAGTACGGCTTGAGGTCATGTTTGGCCCTCAACATCATGGTGGCATGGGCCTACTTGACTTCAAAGCCCATGCCGCCAAGATCCTAGGCACCTGGATTGCGGCCGTCACTGCTCCTACACTCCCATCCCAACACTGGTCCCGCGCGGCCCGCTCCAACTTCTCCCGAGCCTTGGGCCTCAACAACCCATCAAACCCCACTCCCTGATGAAATACCTTGCATCACACACATCAGCCACAGGTCCTCACGGGACAAAAACCACTACAAACGAATCCTACTCTCCATGCGAAGCGCAGAGTGGAGAATTCGTATTAGTGGACATACAACCCAAAGAGGCCGCCCCTCTCCTCAATTCACACAAGAGGTACAGGGGCTACCCATCCATGAGGGCGTGATCCCCATTCGACCCCAAGTCCTATCCAGGGTGGACTACCTGGACATGATGGACATCCCTTATTCCACTGAGACCCAAAAGACTATCTGGCAATACGCACACCATCCTCTGCTGCAGCCTCAAGTCCGTTCCCATGTGTGGCGCTGCCTGAGGCGGGTGTATCGTACAGCTGAGCGCTCTAACGCTTTACACTCATCCTGTGTCGTGTGTGGCCAGTATGGAACGCTGTTTCACCGCCTGGAGAAGTGCCCCACCTCTAAAGTGATATGGCGCGAAGTCCAACGTCTGCTAGGCCAGGATCAAACACATCCCTTCAGTCTGTCAAGAGATATGTTTGCTTCATCAATGGCCTCCCCCCTCCCCCCCCCCCCCTCCCTTCGTGCTCTGGTGGTTGCAATCGCCATGTGGACTATCCACACGATTGTCTTGGATGCCATCGCCGGATCCATCCCCACCCTCCCTGAAGCTGTCCACAGATTCCGGTCTCATTTGGTGGACCACTTTCAAGCATGGGTGTTTATTTATCTCCCACCACATCGCCGGCAGCTGGTCTCCTCCTGGTTCCCAGTCTGGTTCATCAAATCAGACCCCTTCCTCCACACGTGCTCAATAGTGGCTACGCCCCCCTACACACGTTTCCTCCCCCTTCCCATAAGTGGCGTTCCCGCTGGCAACAAGAGATAGCATCGCTTCTCTGGGGTGCCTCACCTGGTACTGAGTTTTGTCTCATCTGAGTCATATTCGGAAGTGTCCGTCCCATGGTCGGCCTTCCACGCAATAAATTTAAAATTTAAACACTGGTAAGGATAAGTGTTCACACTTGAATTACACCTTTTATAGACTTCATGTGGGTTGTAATGAGTGCAGGTATTTTACCCCCACATGATTGGCTAATATTAATATTCTTCAATTTACAGTAGTTATGATTGTCAGGACCACGGGGGTTGATACCACGTATCCCTTAATTTTTGAGGCCAGGGGACCTAAAGCTCCTGGGTGTTAGAAATTACCTATTTGCAATTCTTGGTTGAAAAGTCTTTACTCTGGATACTGTCTGGAGTGGTAAATCCTATATAATAAATAGTCCCTAGTTTGATAGATGTAGATTAATCTGACTTAAATTTGTAAAGAATAAAGTAATCTTATTTGCTTGGAATCTACAATATAAGGGAGATCAAGGAGGTTTTTGATCAATCTTTAAGCAGCCCAGGTTAGTATCTTGAATTATCACAAATTGGGGATTCTGTGGCAGTCTAGTTATCTTTGTCAAATAGGATTCGGTTGCCACATGGATCAGGTTTGAACCCCAAGGTTAGGAAGCTCCAAGGGAGCAATAGTCAACCGTATAAGCTGGGGTTGTTCCCTGAATTTAAGAGACCTTGAATTTTCATTTGGGGATTATCCCCAATAAATGTTTGAGCTATTTGGTCAGATTGGGATAAATTCCCTCCAGCCAACACATCCAAATCTTTAATTTGGGTAGGAATCCCAACAACGCCCCCTTTAGATCTTGGTGTAGGGGGAAACAGATGGAGAAAGCTACTATGTACGCGGTTTACTATGGTACCCTAAATAACCTCTACAATTGAGTGTTCATTGCCCCACTTATAAATGACTTTGTAAGGACCCAACCTGTTGGTGACCAATTTGTTGTCATAACCTCCAGGTTGATGATGGTAAAAAAGGACTAGGTCGCCTGGTTGGAATGTGTGCAAAGGTTCATGCTTATCATTAAAGTAGCTGTTTCTCTATTGGTTTAGCAGACAGGTTTTGGAAGCCAGGGCCTGAAGTCAGATAATTTTATTGGAAATGCTTCACATAGTAACTTCAGGGGCATCAGGTAATGCTTGATCTAACATGGCCTGCACTTTAGAAGGTAACTGGGGATCTTTTCCATACAAAGCTTAGAAGGGAGACATCTTAATTATTCGTGGTAGTTTATTATGTAGGCTAGAATCACATTAGGCAAGTATTGGGGCCAGTGAAGAGGGTCAATCATGGCCTTTTTCTGAAGGGTGGCAGTTAGGGTACCATTTACCCGCTCTACCATTCCATTGGTTGCAGGATGATATGGAGTGGAAAATACCTGTGTGGATCCCATAAGTTTGGCTAAATTATTCACCAGCGATGATTGGGAATTTTGAACATTATCAGAGAGAATTATATTAGGGCACCCTGCTGGGTGATAATCTGATTATATAAGAATTTGGCGTTAGCTTTTGCCAAAGTGGATGGTAGCAATACATATTCAATCCACTTAGCTATATGATCCACGGTTAGAAGGAGGTACCAATGACCATTAGAGGCTCAATGTAAGGTCCCACAACATTAATGCTAATAGCATGGAAGGGTTCACATGGTGGAACCACTGGATGTTAAAATCAGGGATTAGGTCCAGCCTGACTTTAATACCAGGTAGGACTTTAATAAATCTTGGATTAGTACAATCATTCCTTCCACGTAGCACTGAGTCTTAAGCCACTGGTAGGTTTTCCAAAATCTCCCGTGGCCAACTTGCCAATGTCCCTCCAATATAATGTTGGTTCAAGCTGAAGGTCATACATAGGGCACTCATTTTTTGGACACATGTTTCTACAATTGGCCGTTTTGACTTGAATATTTGCCAATTTTTTTGCTAATTTCTTTTGAAGGGTTGAGGATTCATCTTTCCTTAATACAATTGAGTTAGGAGATTGTAGAGTCAATCCTCTTCAGTGTCAGTTAAAGTTAATATGAGAAGCTGGGTTAGGCAATCTGCATTTTGGTGTATGGCCCTGGTTGATGGATGATGGAAAAGTCATAGCTTTGAAGTTTTAACGCCCATCAGGCTAATCTCCCGTTAGGGTCCTTCAAAATCTGTAGCCATTGCAAGGAAGCATGGTTGGTAATTATTATAAAATGTTTCCCATATAAATAAGGTTGGAAATTCTTAATAGTCAATGTACCGCCAAGCATTCACGTTCAATAATGCTATAGTTGCGTTTGGCCTTGGTTAAGGTCTTGCTATAGTAGGCAATGTGATGATCCACTAAGTTTTTGTCATGTTGAGATAGTATAGTTCCAATGGCTATGTCATTAGCATCAATAAAGTGAAGAAAGGGTTTATCAAAACTTGGATGACTAAGTACTGGAGAGTGGGAGAGAGAGACGCGTAGCAGGTCAAAGGCCTGCTGTTACTCTTCTTTACACTGAAATGGTATCCCTTCCTTCAATAAATACACTAGAGGCTCGGAGGTGTCTGAAAAGTGGGGAATGAACTGACAATAATAAACCACCATCCCTAAGAAAACTTGTACATCTCATAAGGATTTAAAAGGACATTCTAGCAATGGCCAGGACCTTGTTATCCACTATGGATATTCAGCTTTACTTGCCTTATGTACAAAAAATCCATCTCACTCTGAAAGAAGAAGCATTTTGCGGCTTAATTTTTAACAAAGCTTGCCATAATTTCTCAAAGACTTGCCTAAGATGATCTAGGTACTCAGTAAAGGTTCTCAAAAAATGGTAATATCATAAAGATAAACTAGCACACAGGAGCGTTTTAAAGTGCTTGAATCCATTCATGGCTCATTGGAGGATAGCAGGGGTGTTACATAACCCCTGCAGCATTTGAGTGGTCTTGAATTATCATTTACTTAAGATGAGAGCGCATTTCTCACAATCCTCCACAACAAATCAACTTACCAGTACTTGATGGCAAGCTCCATAGTCAAGAAATAATGGGATCCCAACATCAAGTGTAAGGAATCATCTATACGTGGCAGAGGATGGCTATCTTTTCATGTGATAATATTGAGGTAGCGATAATCCATGACAACACGGTGGCCACCATCCTTCTTCCAATTAAATTAGTATGGAAACCATGGGCTTTTAAAAGGAATTAATAAACCAGCTTAAACAATTGCTGCAACTCTAAGGCCACTTGAGCTTCCTCCACTTTAGATTTTTTTATAGTTGGGATTTGAATGGAGGGTGAGCCTCAGTCTTGATTTGGAATCACCCTGGACATTTTCCCATAGTCACTTGGTCCTAAGGAAGGTAATAATCATTCTCCTCAAGGAGATTTTTTCCATTTTGGCGTTTGTTAGGGGTAAGGTTATCTACAATACTGTTTTTGACCAGAGCTATGATGGGTAGGGGATCAAATCCTAAATTCTGTAACGATCCAAAACAGCTCACATTGGCAATATTCTTAATGGTGCATAGTTTTGCATAAGCAATAGGGGCATGCTGAGGGACTTGGAGAATATGGTTTGTTAGATTCACTAATAAAATATAGATAGATTTTCCGTGGGCAGGATCCAAAATGCCTGGGCAGGTCAACGCTCCCTTAATTGAGGGGTTTAGGTATCCACTTAGCTCCAAAATTTGATTTAGAGGGGTGAGAAAATGGTTACCCAATACCACTTTAACTTGTGAACCAGAGGGTATTGTGATGGATGAGGGGCATACAGAGAGATCCCATCTTTGTCATCCACAGCCTCTGGGGGTAACTTAGTTTTCCCCTAAGACTTGATATCTAGCTTTGCAAATGGAGGACGGGTATTCAAGGAGTCATGTCCATTTTTTGGGACTCCTTTACTTTTGATGTGGAGGTCAAACATTAACGGAATCTGATACCCTAATAGGGACAAAGTTTTCTTTGTGATTGATGATGCAGTTAACCTCCTGTATCAGTTGAACCCCAATAAGCAACCCATAAGTATTGTTTTCTAATGCAATGGCGGGGGCAATAATTAAAAGTTTCCCAAATCAAAGGGTTAAAACAGAATAGGCTCTTATTGGCTTAGTTGACTAATAACTGGGCGTCCCATTTTCAGCTTTGTGAATTAAGTCTGAAGCCATTTTCATGTTTTGGATAATTTAGGAGGAAATAACGTTAACTGTTGAACTGGTGTCAATTATTACCAGGTTTATAACCTTATGTATGATTATCTATACTTGAGCCACCAAATATCTGAACTGGGAATTAACAGCTAGTTAACTGTCATTAGGGATTTTTAGCAAAGTAAGCGGAGAATTTTGTTGTGGCCAATCTTGGGGCTATTCAATGCGTTTATAAGTTTTATCTGCCTGTGCTTGAATTTCCATAGAAGAGCTGACCACCAACCTTTGTTTGGATAACTGACCAACAGAAAAGTAATAACACTGGAGATTTTATTTCTTAAATAGAAAGAGGTACATCAATTTCTGCAGGAACAGCTAACACAAAGCAGCCTGAAGTGCTGGGAATAAATCTAGAGCTAGAACATGAGTCTTAAGCACTTGATTTCCGTCAGCATAGGGAGCCCCTTGCCTATACTGACTGATCTTTTGCTGACTTACGTTGAAGGACGTGACAAAAGTCTACAGGTGGTTCTCTTGCAGTGGGTGCAGTATAATTCAAGTGTAGGCCAATTGGGTGGTGTGACGGCTAACACTTGTGGCTAGGGCATATTGTTGTTAAAATGAGGAGGCCTGGAGGGTTTATGTAGTTCAGCAGAAATTTCCAAAAAGGCTTCTTTGATATAGAAAAGGGACGTCAAGTTGGATTTCACCGTTTTTAGATAAAGTAAAATATTAGGATATTTTTAAAAGCCAAAAATGACGTGGTGATAGCATTATCTAACGTAAGAAAATTCCTTGTGAATAGCGTTTGACCTTTAAGGTAAAAACAATGGGTAAATTCATTGATAATTTCTACCTGATTAAGGGTAATTCACATGAAGGTCTGTTTTTGGTCGAATAGAGTTAGTTGCTCTCGAATTTCTGGAGCAAGGCAGTCTTGGAGTTAGTCCAAGTATTGCAATGCATTAGATGGAGGATCATAATGTCTTGAGCCATGAAACTAAAACAGTTCTTCAGATGTTTAAGCCGTTGATGATTGGTCACTTCCTCCATATAGCTTTCATAGCAATATAAGAAAGTGAAGATGCTTCCCTCTCTGGAGACATACTTTTCTTTGAACAAAGGTTATAATGTACCACTTGGGGGGTATGAGGCCAAATGATATGAACCAATACTGGGACCGCACCTTCACCTAATGAAGAAGCATTATCTCAGGAATACGCATGAAGATTAAGCGCATCCACTTGACTTTGCAGATTATTAATATCATTGATTATTAAATCTACTTGTTCCTGAGTGTCACTAAGAGCCAATTGTGTGGCAGCAAGTTGGTTTAATTGCCTCATTTAATTTTAAAGCGGTATCGGTGACTTAAAGTTTGAGTTGATATTGTTCAGTGGCAAGCACTGTTTCCTCCAATTTACGTACTACAGCAGGTAGGGCTGCCAAGTTCCTGAGGCGTTCATGATGAGCAGTTTGGAAAATTTTGGGGGAGAGGGTAACTCCATCTAGAGTGAGTTAGGCTCCTTTGGTGACACGTCCTAATTGGAAATCAAGGTTTTTAGCTTGCTGAATTAATGCCTGGAGGCGTTTGTCAAGGATTCTTGGGTCAACACTAGGTCATGAAGGTCCTCTTGGCCCAGGGTTCCCAATCTACCATCCTGTCCATCATGACCAGGGGGTCCTCATTTGCCATCATGTTTGTCATAACCAGGAGGTCCCCATTCACCATCACGCCCATCATAAATGGGGGGCCTGCGTTCACCAGGCACTCCTTGTGGTCCTGTAGAATGGAGGCTATTATGGCCATCACATACTTCATAGATCATTTCCTCCAATGACTGAGACGTTCATCCACAGAGGTGATAAAGTTATCAACTTCAGCTTGTAATATGCGGGTACATTCTACAACCTGATTATGTTTACTGACCTCTAGTTGACTAAAACAATTAGTGAGTTCCATTCAAACTAAACTCATTATTCCTGATCCAGGCGGGTTAACACATTTTGTATCTTGTTAATGAGCTTCCAATTTTCTAATATAGTGTTTCGGTTTTAACTTCCAAACTGGAAGGCAGATTAGTAGAATTGAAGAAGCTGCAAGTGTATTGTCTCTGATAACTGCAAATGGCGGAGTAATTCTTGATGATGGAACCCAGCTACTTCAAGTAGATGGTACAAGGTGGGATGTACAAAGTGACGCAGATAGCATTCCATACGTCCATCTTCAACCTGATATACATCAAGAGAAGAACTTTGAGCCAAAATCATCATAGGCTCTGGAAATACAATAGTTTATCTTCTATTAGCTCAGCCTCTAGAGACAAAGGCCCCAGCTAAAAGGAGCTGGAGGGCTTTAGCGAAGTTTGATAAGTGTAAGTTATATTATTCTGCGGATGGAGCATGGATGGTCATCTCCATTAACAGGGGAAATAGAATGTTGTGGGTTGTCACTGTATCTCCTATGTGTATATTGATTGCCCACTCACTGAGATGGGCGGCTTCACAATACAAGGCATTTTCTGAAGCTGAATCATTATTATCCATTGTTTATTTAATTTTTTTTATAATTACACTGTGAACTTGGGATTTACCTGTCAGGGAGAACCAGTTTTGTCAGAAATACAGGGGTTGATACCACATATCCCTTAATTTTTGGGGCCAGGGGACCTGAAGCTCCTGGATGTTGTAATATACCTATTTGCATTTCTTGGTCAAAACGTCTTTACTCCAGATACTATGTCTGAAGTGGTAAATTCTATATATAAATTCGTCCCAAATTTAATAGATGCAGATTAATCTGACTTAAATTGGAAAATAAGAGAGTAATCTTTAATTGATTAACTTTCACAATATAAGGGAGATCAGGGAGGTTTCACAGCCAATCTCCAAGCAGTTCAAGCTAAGATCTATAATTATCATGTATTAGGTATACTGTGGTAGGCTAGTTATCTTGGTCAAATAAGATTTGCTCGCCACATGGATCAGGTTTTAACCCCAAGGTTAAGAAGATCTAAGGGAGCTATAGTTGACCGAATAAGTTAGGGTTGATCCCTGACTTCAAGAGCCCTTTAGTTTTGTTAGGGATTATCCCTGGTAAATGTTTGGGCTATTTGGTTGGATCAGGATTGATTCCCTTTGGCTGACACATCCAAATCTCCAATTTAGGCAGGAATCTCAACAATGATGTCATTTTTCTTTATTCCAATCTTCTAGCCCAAGTTTTTATGAGATAAATTATTTTAACTATGACTTATTGACAGCCAAAAGAGTTTTGACAAAGTACAATTATTGTTCAAAACTCTGATATAATCCAAACTATCTTCCATTCTCCCAAAATACACATTATAATTCAATCATTGAATGTGTGTTTTATTATCAAACAATTAAAAACTTAACTGATATTATTGAATTTTTCATCAGATATTGCATATTGACAAAATACTCAAATGGTACGCTAGTGATAATTTAAAAGCATTGTTGGATACAAATTATTGCAATTATAGTAGGTCAATGTTTAAATTTTAAATTTATTGTAGGGAAGGCCGACCATGGGACGGACACTTCCAAATATGACCCAAAAGAGACAAAACTTAGTAACAGGGAAGGCACCCCAGAGAAGCTATGCTATCTCTTGTTGCCAGCGGGAACGCCACTTATGGGGGGGGGAGGGAACTTATGAAGGGGCCGTAGCCACAATTGAACACGTGTGGAGGAAAGGGTCTGATTTGATGAACCAAACCGGGAACCAGGAGGAGACCAGCTGTTGGCAACGCGGTGGGAGGTATCCAAACATCCATGCTTGAAAGTGGTCCACCAAATGAGACTGGAATCTGTGGACAGCTTCTGGGAGGGTGGGGGTGGAGCCTGTGATGGCATCCAAGACAATCGTGTGGATGGTCCACATGGCGATTGCAACCACCAAAGCATGGAGAGAGAATGGAAGGGGGGAGCCCATTGATAAAGCAAACATATCTCTTAACATACTGAAGGGATGTGTTTGTCCTGGCCCAGCAGACGTTGAACTTCGCGCCATATCACTTTAGAGGTAGGACACTTCTCCAGGCGGTGGAACAGCGTTCCATACTGGCCACACATGACACAGAATGAGTGTAAAGCGTTAGAGCGCTCAGCTGTATGATACACCCGCCTCAGGCAGCGCCACACATGGGAGCGGATTTGAGGCTGCAACAGAGGATGGTTTGCATATTTCCAGATAGTTTTTTGGGTCTCAATGGAGTTTAGGATGTCCATCATGTCCAGGTAGTCCACCCTGGATAGGACATGGGGTCGTGTGGGGATCACGCCATTTTGGATGGGTAGCCCCTGTACCTCTTGTGTGAACTGAGGAGAGGGGCGGCCTCTTCAGTTTGTATGTCCGCTAATATGAATTCTCCACTCAGCGCTCCGGATGGAGAGGAGGATTCGTTTGTAGTGGGTTTTGGTACCGTGAGGGCCTGTGGATGATGGGTGTGAAGCCAGGTATTTCATCAGGGAGTGGGGGTTTGATGGATTGTTGAGGCCCAAGGTGAGGGAGAAGTTGGAGTGGGCCGCGCGGGACCAGTGTTGGGAGGGGAGTGTAGGGGCGGTGACAGCCGCTATCTAGGTATCCAAGATCTTGGCAGCATGGGCTCTGAAGTCGAGCAGACCCATGCCACCATGATGATGAGAGCCAAACATGACCTCTAGCCATACTGGTGGAGGGCGGCCTGACCAAAGATATCCTTGCAGCAGGGCATACAAGGATTTGAAGAAGCTTGGGGAGAAGGGGATGGCGTGGGCTCCAAACCAGACTTTGGAGAGGAGCATAGAGTTGGCTAAAACAACCCTGCCAGTAAGGGAAGTAGGGTGGGCTCTGAGAGAGGCGATTCGCTTCGTCACATCGTCTAGAATATGGCTCTCCATTACTGCTGATGCATATCCGCCTACCTCCACCCACATGCCCAGATGGCGGACCGTCCCTATGGTAGGGCGTGGCACGAAGGGGAGCATCAATGGGGCGGTGTGGGTTGAGCTGGGAGGGCGAGGACTTGTGAGAGCAGATGGGCCGGGCTGGGAACAAGTTGCTGGGGCCCAGCAGTTCTGAGACCGACCAAGGAGGATGATTTCAGTTTTGGAAGCGTTCAGTGCCGCGTTACTTACCTGGGAATACTCCTGGATGAGAGCTTCAAGCGCGCGTGCATCTTGATTATTAGACACCCCAACCACACAATCATCTGCGAACGCCATCATCTTGACTAGGGCTGTCCTGGCACATGGACCCCAGTGAGTTGGGCATTGACATTTTGAAGTAGTGGGTCAAGGCTGAAGTTGTATAAGAGTGGGCTAAGGGGGTCCCCTTGTCGCAAGCCCCTTTGAGGGCGGACTACTTCCATCAGAAAGCCAGGGCCACGTACTTCCATTGTTGCAGATTCTGTGAGCAGCATCACCCAGTTGATGAAGCGAGGGGTAAGCGGAATTGATGGAGGCAGGCCCTGAGGTATTCCCAGTTTACTCTATCATAGGCCTTCTGTTGGTCCAAGAATACAAGTGCCCCAGAGGCTGTGGACTGACATGCATTATCCACAGAGTGCACGTTATCCCAAATTGACCTTCTGGGTATGAAACCGAATTGTTCTGGGGAGATGGTGGCAGATGCTATAATCCCTAAACGGTTAGCCATGATTTTTTAAAATCTTAGTATCCATGTTGGTTAAAGAAATGGGGCGCCAGTTGGCTAAGTCTAGCTTATCCCCTTTCTTTAAGAGTGTGACGGTAAAGGCTTCTTGTCCTCCTGGTAGGAGGCGCGTATCCAACAGCTCTGGTTAAGTGAGGCGAGCAGCAGTGGGGATATATATTTGAAGTACTTTTTGTAGAATTCATATGGGATGCCATCTGGGCCTGGGCATTTCTGGTTAGGTGCACCGCGGATGGCTGTCCATAATTTGTTTGGAGTAATCAAATTCTTTATTTCTGGGTATTGAGAAATGGTGCGGATTTGGGCATGGTCGAGAAATTCCGCCACTTTGGCTGGCTGAATTGGATCAGATCGGTATAACTCAGATTAATACTTCTGTGTTTTGATTGCCACTTCAGCTGGCGTATCCACGATGGAATCATCCGATCTTTGCACCTGTGTGAAGGCCACACTCTGGCATGGTGCAAAATTTTTTATAAAAAAAATGTGGTGCACTTGTCACCCTTTGTGATGCATTTGGCCCTGTACTGAACACAAACCCAATGTTTTTGTTGCCTTTTGAGCGCATTGAGGTGGGAAGCTGCCTCTTCCCACTTCCTGCCCCATGCAGGGCTGTATCCTGTAGCTGGGATGTTAGACTCCAGGTGTGCCAACTCTGCAAGAGCACGTGAAATGACAGCTGATGTGGCTCGTGAGCATCTGGAGGAGAGGTGGCGAGAGTGGCGGATGGTATCCTCTTTGAAGGTTGCCCATGTGGAGATGGGGTCCACGCAAAATGGTGTCACAAACTCTTTTGCCAAAGTTGCTGATTCCACCCAAGTGGAAAATCCTGGTGATGCGAGTTCAGGGGGGGCGGAGCTTGCACCAATGTGGGGCCCTAGCCACTGTGGTGGGTAGGTGGTAGATTATCAAGGCCAGTCAGTGGTCGGAGAATTCCATTTTTGTTGTTTTGAAGTGGGAAATGTGGGGTTGGAATTTTGCCAGCATAAGGATAAGGTCGATGCGGGACATGGACCTTTATTGGCTGTTGTGGATGTGGGGGCGCGTCATGTTTTTGAGCAGTGGGGCATGCCACAGCAGTGCATCCATTAGCCCAAGGGTGGCCTTTAGAACGTGTAGTTCTATGTGACCCTGGGGGGCGTGGGATGAGGAAGGCCACCAGTCCATTGGTGTGTTTAGCCAACAGTTCATGTTGCTGACTATGAAAGGGTCTGGGGGTAGCGGGAGGGATTTGACCAATGAGAAAAATCTTTGGCGCTCTCGTGCACCATTCAGGGCATAGATGTTGACAATAGCATATGCCACATCAGCCCATGAGAAAGTGACAATGAGGACTCAGCCATTGAGGAAGGTGTCTGACAATAAAAATTTGAAGAAAGTGTTTCTCCAAACTAGCACCCCACAGTGCTCTGACCAAAAGGATAGGGATGGGAGGATCATGGTTTTCCAAGCCTCCTCAGAACCTCATGGACAGTGGGACTCCTGGATGGACAGGATATCCACGGGTAAATTTTTTTGTATAAAACTCAGTTTCCTAGCCCAGTTTGGTGAGGCCTTGAGTCCGGCGATATTCAATGTCCCTAAAGTGAAGGTTTCCCCCATCACACCTTAAGTGTGAGGGGGTGGGCACTCGGGCCCACTAGCCTCCTCTAGATCCCCATGGGCCTTCACAGAAGCATGGGTGTTAGCAGCAACACTATTGGGATTTTTGTTAATTTTTTTGGAAAGAGTTGCATTGGCTTTTGCCTTCATTTTTGGTTTCCCCGACATTGGACGAATTTTTTGCAGTGCGGATGAGTTCAGTGCACCATCAAGTGGGGCGAAATTTTATTTCAGGTAGGTTGAAGGCCAAGTCAGTTTTGACTGGAGCTTGGTTGTAAAGATTAGGAGAACTTGAGTCACCCATTGGATCTTCAGATCAGGTGGCCCAATTGGTATGGGCTTCCCAATCTGATTGGTTGATGGATTCATGAGTTGCTTCCACCATGAAGGTTTCCATGTCCTCCTGGCGTTGGGAGTGTGGGGTAGCGGTGGTGGCTTTGGCCGCTTCCTTGGCCGCGGCCAAATGGGCCTGTTTGGCCTTCTTCTGCTCCTGCGGGGAGATGGGCTTTACCAATAGGTAGCAGCCTTGTGCTCCCCACGGAAAGCCTCCTTGGTGCTTGCGGTTGGTTTGTAGTGCGCCTCTCTGCTGACCATGGCCGCTGAGGGTGCTCTTGGAATGTGACGCCCTCCTTGGTGGGGCATGCGTGCGCCTTATGGCCAAACGCGTCACAGTGGGTGCAAATGGGGGGCGCGCTGTCCACGGTCACCTGGAATGGGTGGGTGGTGTGCCCTGCGATATCAATAAAAGTGGAGTGTGGGATCTGGGTTAGGTCCTTCACGATCTCCTCAGTTGGGGTCAGAACTGCGATGGCTTTGCCGGTGCACAGGTGTGGCATCAGCATGAAGCATTGCATTTTGAAAGATTGTATTTCGCCATAGATGGTGAGACCATCTTTCAAGTGTTGTTCCAAAATGTCACATTTTACCATAGTAGGCAAAAAGTCAAATGTGAGGAAAATTTGGTTTGATTTTGTCCATCTGGTACATTTGGTTTCAACAACCCATTGTCCTTTGGGGAGGTCAACCACTATGCGCACCACAGCAGCCTCATCTGCTGCCTCTTTATTTTCAAAATCTAGGTCCAGCCAACCATGTGACATGGAGTGAGGTGCGATGTACACCGCAGTCAGGAAAAAGGTGTGCACATCTCCACAAAATTTTTCCCATAAAGCCATTTGTTGGATGTCCAGAAACATGCGGACTCTAAATTCCACTGACGAAAGTGGCTGGGAGTGTGGCGTGTTGATGTACTGGTTGCATCGTGCTTGCCATGTGAGGATTTCTGGGGAAATAGTGACTGCTAGTTTTTTTAAAATTTTCTGTCTATTATGCTGGTTTCTCCGTGGCGTTTTTGAACGTTGGAGGCCGCGGGCCTTCCACCTGCTCCTCTTACCTTACTTGCCCAACTGCTCCCTGACATGGGCGCAGACTAATCTCCTCTGTGAGATTATCAAACTAGATTCAGACTTGAATTGAATAGGTTGCAAAAGTGATTGCAACAAGAGAGAAAAGTTATTATAGCAGATCAATGTTATACCAGAAATTCTTTAAGTCCATCTGTCTCCAAATGTACTCTCCTAAATAAGATGAATAAAATTTGTTTACATACATAGTAGCACGCAATCATAGTCTTAATACTGTGATAAATTCTATGATCTTCGTTTTGTCAAAGGGATATATAGATCCCTAATTATTATCAAAGAAATATAGCTTAATTCCCTTTATTATTTACTAATTCTCTTCCTTTTTTAACAAGAGTTACTTAATGAACTTAGAAGGACAACTATGGCCTCCTTTCCCCCAGGAGACTTATAGTATTAAGCATACTGTGCCTGTCATATTGTTGTACATTTGGGTTAGCACCAAGTGGGCAACCCTCATGGCCAGAATTCCTAAAAGCAACACTAAAAAGTCTAAAAATAGATTTGGTCTTCACTAGAGTCAGTGCTCCAAACTTGGCTCACTTAAGTTTTAGAGACTGAAACGCTGTTCAGAGGGTCTACTCCACACAGATTAGGCACCAGACAACCTTTGCTAATATCACAATCGTTCTCACTAAGCAAATTTTCCTTTGGCGCTACCCCATTTAGCATCAATTGCTTGTATAAACTGTGTGCCCCTATGGCAAATATCTTGACTCTCTTAGACATTTTCAACATGCTTTGGCCCTCAGGACTCAACAAGAACCTTTCCAACCTCTCCCTTGGCGTTATCAGCACCAAGGCATCCACAAAAGAGATTGCCTTCTTCCAAACAAGGCAGGTCTCAGACTGGTTAATAGACACGGAGTATTTTAAATACCAGACTGGTTACTGGTATTTACTACTTTTAATACAACAAAAGTGTAAACAAAAGGATATACTTGAGATTCTGTAGAAAGGTTTTTATCAAGGTAAAACGTAAATATTATATAATTCAAGGGAAAATAATGATATAAAATAAATGAGATAAACTAAAGTAATTGGGGTTTGGGTTATGATATGAGGATTTTCAAGATCCTCTGCTCAAACGTCTTCTGACTTATGCTTTGGTAGCATCATCCATTTGATATAATCCTTGCAACTGCAAACTCCATCTCGAGGTGGTTATCCCTAAACCTGGATGTCCAGGGCCTTTGTACTGGTCCCCGCTTCTGAGTTTTAGCTCATTGTAACTTCTGTTAATATTTTTTTAGTACTAGATGGTCCCAACCCGAGTAACTTCTGTTAATATTGGTTGACTAAGATTTTAAGTAATATCCTTCTTGACTTTAGTTTGAGTGATGGCACTTCTATGTCATGCCTTGCATCATGGCTTTAAGACCTTTAAAATTGAATTGTTTCCCAATTTGGTAATAACACCTTTGAACCTCAGATGCTCATGTCAGCATAATCCAGTTTGCTCATCATTTTGTCACTGGAGGAATGCAAATTAATTTGGACCCCCAAAAATTTAATAAGGGGTCGATTTTCTCTGAAATTTTGGTGGCGACGTCATCTTCATAAATTAACTCATCTGAAACCCAGGAAAAAATATTTCACATGACGTCATCTCATTCTCATTGAAATATTGCTCATGACGTACCATGAGTTGACTGAAAATTCCTTTGCTTGCCCTTGCCTATAAAAGGGCCTCTCAATTCCCCAGCCGTGATGGACTGGTCACCAGCCCTTCACCAGTTTGAGGGCTGTTCTTGTTCATTCCACTGGTCAAGGAATGTCTAGATAAACCAGTCGTGGGCTCATCTATAACAATTCCCTTTTTCAAGGTAAGATTTGAGAAATGATCTGCGGTGCCAAACATGCACTCTGTTGAACACAACGTTGGTATCATCATCTCAGATGGAGTATTCTGATCCTCTCTTCATCAGGACAGTCGCAGGCCCAGTACAAATGGCCTGTAGCTTCTCTAGTTGTGTTCCTCTCATATGGTAAAATATATTTTGTCTTATGCTATATTTGGTAAATTAGTCCTTCTCTGGCTAACCTGTTGGCTTAAAAGGAGGCTACATTCAATGTTGTTTGAAGCTCCTAACTTTAATCTTATCAACTCTTCAGCTAACTCCTGCTGGTAACTCCAAGATGGTAAATCTTTCAGTCTGCTGATATGATCAGTGCCAGAAGGGTAGGCAGCGCGGCTTCTCGTCCATACATGGCTTTAAAGTGGGACATTCCAATCACTCAATGATGGCTTAGCCAATAAGCCAACAACGCTTATGGCAACAACTGGTCCCACTTCAACTTGTAGTTTAGAGCCATCTTCTTTAAATTCCATCTAGGGTCCTGTTTATTCTTTTGATACTTCCATTGGAGGATGGATTGTAATTTAGTGAACTTCTGCTTCACCCCTTCTAGATACACCAATTTATTTACTATGTCCAATAGAAAGTTCTTTATCATTGTATGACATTACAACTTGAGGACATCCATGTCTTGTTATCACTTGACTGTACAAGAAATGGTCAGTGAAATTCGCTGTATATGTCTTGACTGTGGAGGCATTGACCCACTTGGTGAGGTGATTGATAACTACTAGGATAAACTTGGCTCTGTTGGATGTAGTTGGAAACTATCCCGCCACGTCAATAGAGAAATTGCTGAATGTTCAGTGATGGGAATTGGTATAAACTTGAATCGCTTCTTCAGTGGGCAAAATCTGCATAAGGTACACACAACTTCAAGGCTTAGTGTACCTCAGTGGACATGCACTCCCAGTAGAACCTTTCCTTGAGGTATGTCAACGTCTTTTGAATCATCCATGGCTCACATGCTTGTGAGCCTAAAAACACTATCTCCATGTGATCATTGGGCTGGATGTATGAATACCACTTATTTTAAATCATCTTTTGCAGATTTCCATCAACATACCGGGTGTCTTTAGAACATATTCGCATGACGCTCTTTATTTCCTCAGTTTCGCCCTACCAGTCCTCTTTAGGTAGCCCAATTAAATTGTATAGGTGGTTGCTCTCTGGCTCCTGAAGGTGAAATACCAATAATCTTGACAAGCCATCCGTTTTGAGGTGTTTGTCTCCTGCACAATGTATGATTTTAAAATCATGCCCTTAATGGAGGACAGCCTAACGGGCAAGGCGTCCATCTGGATCCTTCATGTTTCTTAACTAGCGGAGCAAAGCATGATCCGTGACTACTTTGAAATGTACTCCATATAGATAGGGCCTGAAATATTTAACTGATGTTATCATGGCTAAGCACTTGCATTCAGTAACTGTGTAATTAGTATCAATTTTGCTGAAAACTTTGAAGTAATACTCAATCAGGTAATCCACCCCATATTCATCCAACTGTGCTAAGATTGCGCCAAGTCCCACATCACTGGCGTTGTTGTACAGGCAGAAGATCTTATTAAAGTCTAGATAGGCCAAGATTGGTACTTATACCAATTGTGCCTTCAACTCTGAGAATGCCTGCTCCTGCTCCAGGCTCAATTCCAACTTCATCTCCTTAGTCAGCAGGTAGGTAAGGGGCGCTGCCAGTCCGTGAAATGAGGGATAAACTTGTTATAGTACCCCACCATTCCTAGGAACACACGAATGTCCCTCATACTCTTAGGTGGCTCCATTGCCACTATTGAATTCACTTTTCATCATGAGGCTTTATTCTGGAAGGACTAATCTCGTGCCCCAGAAACTCCAGCTGTTCTTCAGGAAAGTAAACTTGCTTCACTTCTGTTTCAAGTTGGATGTGCACGGCCATGTGAAGAACTCCCAGAGGTGCTGCAAGTGCTTTGGAACGTGCACTTATCACAATGATGTCATTGAGGTATATCAGCACACCTGATAAAATAAGATCACCAAAGATGTGATTTATCACTTGTTGGAAGGTTGCAGGGGCTTTAAAGAGCCCCTGTGTAAGTCCTGGGGAATGTCCTTTGGGCGCCAATTGGGCCATCTTCCCGTTCCTGAATAAAAAGACTCTTAAGAGGATGGTTGTACCCCTTGTTACTCAGGGCGAGCTCACTCACATAGTAGACAAGCGATGGGTAACAGCCCTTTCACTTCGGATCCCACCCCCAGTACCCACACTCACCTTAGCAGAACTGTTATGGGGTATTAGTGAAATCTGCGCTGAGATTGTCAAATTGAAATCAGTCATATCTAATTTGAGTGGTAATCTGGCCTATGTCCAGATCAAATGGCTGGAAAGGCATGAAGACTGAGGTATCAGCCAGAATTCCTGATGGTTCAAATTTACTCAATATGCCAATAGAACTAACATTGGGTGCCATCAATGAGGGTTTGAAGCCCTCTGCTGGCAATTTGGGCATTGCGGCTGATATGATGCCATTGACTGAACAGACAGTTCAGCGAATGAGCTCAGGCAGGTTAGGCGTCCCAAACCCATTCCCAACCAAATGGACCTGCCCCTATGTGGGGTAATCTTGGGGGATTCCTGTCACTCATCAGGCCAAACGCCGTCGCACCAACTTCCAGAAATGTGGCTGAGCCCCAGTTTGGACATTTGAGGTCAAACTGACAGCGACTTGGCCCACCACCAAATTTTTCAATGTCAGTTTTCAAGGAACAAACCCGCCCATTTCCAAACAATTCTCCAGTTAGGTCGAAATTGTGGGACCTGATCCCGGCTTGTTACTACCCCAATTGACCACTATATAATCAGTTGCATAGCACTGAGAAAATTGTTGGTCAATTTTCTTCCTTTTCCTTTAATAAAATTTTGCCAAAAAACCAAAACAAATTTTATTATTTCTTCCAACCTCGTCCCTGATGGCGTTTTCCTGATGGCCTGTCAGTCCGTATGCCAGATGGGTTTTACCAGTACTCTTGGGCACTATGGCCCCTTCCATCATCAATTGGGTTCAGCGAGTCCAATATTTTTGGTTTTACAACCCTATTATCATTAATTTTTGGCAGCAATACACGGGGATCTTATGGCCATATGTCCACCAATTGCAAGAGAGAATTTGTCTCCTTGCCACCCCAGTTGAAATAGCCCCATATGTTGAGGATCTCATCGAAACTATCTCTGTGATTTCACCCTCTGCAGCAAGACCCTCTGGGTCAGGAGTGGGTTCAGTATGGTTTGCTGTTGGGTTCATTCTCACCTTTATGCTGCATCAACACTTTGTCGTTTCCCAATGCCCAGCTCTATATCAAGTCATCCAGTTGGCAATTCCTCTGGCATTCTGGCTTGATTTTTGGGTGCTTATGAATCCCAACTGGCAGGCTGGTCTAAACTTCTTCTGCCGTTTCCATGACACCCTGCATCATCCTCGTGGTTTAAAACAACCCTTGGCTGCTGACTAAGGCGCATTTCTCCTGGTCCTCAGGTGAGAGCTCCATTTACCTGTAGCTGCTAACTAGGTACATTGGCTAAAAGTATTTTGAACCACCCAAGAGTTTCAAATCATCGTCAATTTGTGGCAGCAGGTACCAGTCCTTCTTGATTATCTCATTTAGGTGATGGTAATCTATGACTAACCTATGGGTCTCATCCTTCTTGCACACCAGCAAAAAAGGAGATGCCCATGAGCTCTTTAATGTATGAACTAACTTGGTTTTAGCTAACTGTTTGAGCTCTTGAGCAATGACTTCATCCTCTGTATTAAAATTTCAGTAAGGTTTTGACTAGAAGGGGATAGCGAAGTTTGGTGTCCATCTTATGGACCTCCCCTTTTCACAGGCCATAGTTTTTGGGTCCAGTACTGAAGATGTCATTAAATTTTTCCAAAGGTTCGTCCAACTCTTTTTGATGCTTAGGGGTCACATCCCCAAACCTGAGCTCATTGAGACCTCCTACTGCACGTATGGGCTCAATATATTGACAACTGGTCAGTTGGGCCAGTGCCCCAACTTGTCACTTATCAATTCAGACTGGTTGGATAGTGATGTTCCCCAAAACAAGGTTTAGCTCTCCAGAGTAGGTGGTATCATAGAATCCTGGTAATAATCTGGGCTCTTGCGTTCAGATCATTTCTTGACTATACACTTCTAATATGGCGTCAGACAGAAACTTTACACTGATTGATGAGGGTCATTCTACATTAATCCCCTGGTCAAATCTCTAAGATTTCGCTGGCACTCAGAGGAATCCATATCTCTGCGCTCACGGTAGGCGGTATCTTCTTTACAACTTTCTCAGTCAGGGTGTAATGAATGGGATAGATCGATTGGTCCGTTTTGACCAATCATGTACTCTTTTTTGTGGTTTAATGTCCTCATCCTTGAACACCAGGGGGTGTTGATAGCTTAAGATGTTAACTGTGCTAGTGATGGAATCAATCTTCGCCCCAAACTTCAGGAGAACCTGTGTCCCAAAAAGGAAATTGTAGTGGTTGTTGTCTAACGCCAGTGCCAGTGCCATCAGGACCATGCACCTAAATTGTAAAGGTAACTCTGAATAAACTCCTAAAGAGCGAGTAACGTCAGGTCCTGCAGTGCAGTATTTCACATTGTAGTCAATGTTGGGCATAAAATTGAGTTTTTTGTGAGCTTTGAAGAGATAGTGCTAATTGGAGCCCAGGATCCAGAACTGCCAAAACTCGCACCTTCTCAATGGTTACTTTCACCTTTGTTATACTCTTTGCAAAGGGGTTTTCGTTGGCCATGATGAAGTAGCAGATTACTAAAGTTGTTTTAAAGCAACAGAGCTTGTATTGGCCTTTATAATGTTTTCGCCATCTGACGCCACTTTCTTAAAGGTAGACGCAATTAACTTCTATCCTTCTTCAACTGAATTGATCACTTGGGTAAGCTTGTTTTCATAAGCTACATAAGTATCATTTGATGCAGATCTGTCAGTATCGTTAACTCTTAATCTAGCCAATAAAGCCATCACGCTAGATGCCCCTAACACATGGTAACCCGCGGTAGCTAAGACTTCATCCTTGTGGTCATTCTCACCCTCAGTGTAAGTATTTACCCAAATTACGGTGTTGGGTGTATCTTCTTTAGGGGTTGGTTCCTTTGTTTTAGTGGTAACTAATGGACAGTAGTAATAAAAGCTCCCAGATTGGTGGCTTTTGTGGCACTTAAATTCTCAATGTGGCAAGCGTTCAGGCAATTTGTTACTTTTTTTGGCTTGTCACCCTTATCATTGGAGACATAAACAGCCTTGTTTTTTCATCAAGGGGTGGTGTAGGTGCCATAGAGTTATAATAGGATTTTTACATCCCTTAAAAGTCAAACAGCACCTCCTTTAAGTGCTTTGAGGGACGTTGCGCTCTTACCTCCAGAGGTATGTGAATCTTTGAATTAGGATGCATCTCCAAGGAATTATAGTAAAGCGGCTTTGGTGGAAGGCAAATCCATTGTTCCTGCGGTTAAAATTTCTGAGCCTTGAGGTAGTAGTGATAAGCTTATTTGCAACTGACTCTTTTTCCCATCTTCATCAATCAAAATCTTATTTCATATTCTGGACATTCTATTCACTACTCAATTTGGAGAGTAGATAGTTCTTTACTTTAATCCAAGATAATCCAGGTCTCAAGCTCACACTGAGGATTCCTTGAGCCTTGCAACTCATGCATCATTGTACATGGTGAGCCTTCTAGCTATTGCTAACGCCACCCATGCTATTTTCATATATCTGAAGAAAAACCCAAATTTGTCCCCTCTCCAGGTGTATACATGGTTTTGAAGTAACACTTGAAAGTTAGGATCCTCTTCAAAAATATTAGTGCATAATGGTTGGCTGAGTACAAGTTCTGACCAGTTGTGGTACATTCCTTTGAGCAGTCCACATAGGTGCCTCCAGTCATGTTATAGGTCGAATTGAGGTAGGCTCCGGTACAGTATGCATATATTCCTTCAGTTCTTCTATACTCTTATCCATTTTAAACAGCATAACACCATGCTGTTCCAAGCACTCTCCATATTCATTTAAAGCAGTTATAGTTTTTCCATTCTCTTTTTGAGGAATATAAGCTTTTCCTCAAAGCTCTTAAGTGCAGTTTTCAGTTTATATATAGTTGATGGTCCTCTCATAATAGGTAGTGAGACAATTTGGGCTCTTCCAGAGGTCCTTGACATGCTAAGATCAGTACATAGATCGTGCACTTCATATTCTTGGGTAAGGAGTCTAGTATGGAGTGTATCCTCCTCCCTCACCAGGAGTTCTAAGGAATTTTCTCTGTGATAAACCTCCATATCTGCATCATCATCACCTTACTCAGGAGAATTATTTTCATCATCTCTAGGGCCTGATGGTGCCACCTCTGTAGTGAGCAATAAAGTCAGCGCGCCAACCTCAGCTCACTTAACTTTAGAGTCTGACTTGCTGCTCAGGGGTCTACTCCGCGCAGATTAGGCACCAGACAACCTTTGCTAACATCACAATCACTCTTATTAAGCAAATCTTCCTTTGATGCTATTCCTTATAGCATTAAATGTTTGTATAAAATGTTCACGCCCATGGCGAACCCTTTGATACTCTTAGACACTTTCAACATGCGTTGGCCCTCAGGACTTAACAAGAACCCTTCCAACCTTTCCCTTGGCGTTATTAGCACCAAGGTATACATTAAAGAGAATGTCTTCTTCCAAACAGTGCAGGTTTTAGACTGGTTACTGGACATAGAGTACTTAATTAATCCCAGACTGGTTACTGGCAACTACACTTAATACAAAAAAGTGCAAATAAAAGAATAAACGTGAGATTCTGTAGAAAGGTTTATATCAAGATAAAGTGTAAAGTATTATATACTTCAAGGGAAATTGAAGATATAAAATAAATAAGATATTGTAAAGTAATTGGGATATAGGGTCTTGATATGAGGACTTTTAAGACCCTCTGCTCAAACGTCTTCTGACTGCTGCTTTGGTGCATCATCCATTTGAAATAATTATTTTGACTATGAGCTTCATCTTGCAGTGGTTATCCCTGAACTTGGGTGTTCATGGTCTTTTTACTGGTCCTGCTTCTGGGTTTTGGCTCATTGTACCTTCTGTTTTATTGTTTGATTACTAAATTCAATAATATCCTTCTCAATTTTGGGTTCAAGTGATGGCACTCCTATGATTTTTTGCATTGTGGCTTTATGAGACCCTTAAAATTGGATGGTTGCCCAATTTGGTAATAACACCTTTGAACCTCAGATGCTCATGTCAGAAAAATTTGGTTTGCTCATCATTTTGTCACAGGTGTAATGCAATCTTTTGGACCCCTAAAGGTATATAATGGGGTCAATTTTCATATGGATTTTGGTGGCGACGTCATCTTCATAAATTAACTCTTCTAAATCCTTAGGGGAATAATATTTCACATGATGTCATCTTACCCTCATTGAAATCATTGCTCATGACTTTGCCCCAACTTAACTGAAAATTTTTTCTCGCCCTCACCTATAAAAAGGCCTCTCAATTCCTCATCTGCAGTGGGCTGGTTGACAGTACCTCCATCAATTTGGGGGTTGTTCTCATTATTCCACTGTTGGAGGCATGACTAGATGCACCAGTCGCGACCTCATCATGACAACTAGTAAAATGGACTGCAGATTGAGACTCTGGATCATACACTATTCCCAGAGGTAGTTTTTATATTGCTAAATTGAAACAGAATTGCAACACTGGCTGCATAAAAATCTACCAGTCAGAACATAAATTTTGCATAATTGGCTCTACAGTGTTGATATAAAGTCTGCTGCAAAAATTTGCATAGGATATATAAGATAATAAGCTCCTTTTTAAAGACAATAAGATCAATGTGATCCATAATAGTTCAACTAAAAAATTTTATCAAAAGGAGTACTAGAAAAAGCTAGTAATAGAAATCCAAAATCCTTTAATGAAAGAAAATTTGGGCATAAATAGGTGATCAGTGGCAATTGAATGCTCACCTATCAATTATCAATAGCATCATATGACAGAAAGTAAAAAGAAAATATAGTCACTAATTCTAGCATTTGCTAGGCTACTAAATTGGAACTACCTTTATAATGTCTAGCTTTGCAGCAATTGCGCCTGCAAGTTGTTAGTGACAATTATAGATATTGGAAATTGCGTTAGTACTTTAAAGGAATCTAGTCATCAAAAAAGCTATGGTCAATTGAATTATTGATATAGGGGCTAGATTGAAAGTTCTCATATTAAAGGATAAAAAAATTAAATCCATCTAAGATAATTGGAAACCACGCTAACAAAATAAAATAATAGGGTCAGAAAATATTAGAAAATCATAAGTTGGTCAAAATCCCTTACACATCACTCAACTTAACCTATTATGTTCTAACAACATTTCTATTATTGCCAAAAACCACCTCAGGACAGCAAGCTAGAATTTGCGGTGCTTTAGGTCTTAGTTCCTTATTGAAAATATGACAGAGAGGTTTTTGTATGACCCCACTCCTCAATAGGAAATAGAAAAAGTTTGGCAGTATACATCAATAAATTATTAGATGACAGCGCCTTTAAAGTAAATGGTTGGCATCTATCATAAAAGTAGATGACAATAAGTTATAAAACAAAAATAATTGACATTTTAAAATAAGTCAAATAAATATATATAATATTAAATTTTATCATTTTTGATAATTATTTACATGCACTTAAAAACTTAGCATGAACTCTAAATATTATTCTTCCATCTGCAAGGTACCTAATAGTATAGGAATCTAATGTCAACTTTTACTGACCTTTAATGCTCTAACCCAAAACTTATCTAACTGATTCTTTATTATGAAGTCATGTGAGTCATATTCTTTAACCTTATTGCCTATTTCATAAGTCAGAAGACTGGCCAGTTTTAAATCTTCATACCCTTTAGCCTTGATTTTCTGCTTGATAGTACTATTGTAAGCTAAGGATTGTAACCCATTAAAACTTTTGTCAAAAATTCTAAATACATTAAGGGCTTCATATATGAACTTTTTCAAGAGTGGTATATAGTAAAGTTGGCAAATAATACCAACGTCCATACAGTAGTTTGATTGGTGATTTACTAGTTAACAATTAGTAACTTAAGTTATAGGCAAATGGTATTAATAATAAATAAGTTGCTCAGCTGGAAGGTTTTCCAGCTATAAGTTTTAACAAAAGTAGTGGCTAGAGTACCATTTACCCTTTTGGCCATTTCATTTGTTTCTGGATGATAAAGCGTCATCAGTACTCCTTGTATCTCCATTAACTTGTTTAGTTTTAGTATGACATGCGATGTGAAATTGTTTTCATTATTAGTTTTGAGAAATTTGAGGGTAACCATGCTGATATAATAATTGCTCAACTATAAGTTTAGTATTACTGCTGATATCTATCTTAAGCACGAGTTTCTACCCAACAAGTCAAGTGATCAATATCCACAATAATATATCATTTTCTCAGTAATCATGATCAAAGGCCCTATTACTTCATTAGATTTAATGTGACAGGAAATCTAAGCTTAACTAGTTGGAAAGCAGTTATCTTTTTTGAAGGCTAATGTGCCTGACACAACTCTCACAAGCCTGAGTTTCTGCAACGTCATGATTAAGTGATTCCCAATAGTACTCTTGAAAAACATGCTCTAATGTTTCCTGTAGGCGTCCATGTCAAGTTAGCTTATGATTTAATTTTTTTCAGTTCATTTATAAAATTATGTAAACATTGGGGAACTTTCCCCTGACAAGTTTTATAGTTGACATTAAAAAACTTTATGTTTTCCATCAACTTAATTATGCTTTCTGAATTTCTGATGGTTGGTCTACTATATTGGTAGTGATGATTTTTTGTACAGATCATCAGCTTTGCTTTATAGGACTAAAATTGTTTTCAATCATGATAGAACATCGGAATTCTGATGTACAGTACCAGCACAGTGTAAAATATCAACTTCTTAAGCTTGTAATTTTAAGGCCCAACGGGTCAATCTGTATTACAGATCTTTTAAATATGAAGCCATTTGAGCGAATAGTGGTCTGTTACCTCCTTTAAATGATACTATGGCTATAAACTTTAAAGTGTATACTGATATATTACTGCAAGACATTCTTGCTTTGTCATAATGTAATTTTCGCTACTTGAAGTTCATATTACTATGCTATAAGATGTTCATCACCATTATCATCCACATGACTTAATATGGCACCAATTGTTATTAAAGCTGCATCCAATTGTATAATGGAAGAGTGATCAAAGTTCAGACATTGTAATATTGGTTCAGTCATTGTATACTTAGCGTATCAAAAGAATTCTTGGCTTCCTCATTCCATTTTAAGCCTTTCTTGAGATTCAAAAAATTGTAAAAGGGTCTGAGCATTGAATGAAAAATTCTTGATAAAGCTGCGGTATTACCCAACCATATTTATGTTTACTTGAATCTACAAGCATTTTTAGGTCTTGATATGGCCCAAATAGCATCAACTTGGGTTTTTTGGGGCCATATTAACACAGCATCTACATTAAAACTAATATAGTTGATTTTTTGACTAGAAAATGAATTTTCTAGGCTTTATCTTTATGTTAGAACCTGATAACACCTTAGATCCTCTTTCAAATGTTTGAGGTAATCTGTGAATTTGTGACTAAAGACTTTATATTGTAATGTATTAGTTTCCAAAGACCTTGCTTGACATTTGAAATAATGAAAACTTAAGCTGAATAAGTGTTGCCTCAATTATCTGTCAGAATAAGTTTCATCAAAATTTCAAACATACAGCTTAAACAATACCAAAAGAAAGTTTAAATTATCCAACTTTGGCGTTCCAAAATATCATATATGAAGCAATAAAACACAAATATACTTTAAACAGGCTGAGGTGCAGTGGGTATTCACTATGCCGCTGGCCTCTGTCATCTGGCAGCCTTCACAGGGGTGTGCTCAAATGGAGCATACTAGCCTTGGCTCTAATGCAGGCTGAGGTATGTTGGGTAATCATGTCGCGCCTGCCTTGGATTATCTGTGCATGCTGTATAGGTGGATTAATGCCCTTGTGGCGGCAAAAGTCAAACGGAGAGGTTACAGGCACCCATGGGTTCTGGTTGCTCCATTTTTCCTGTTGCAAAATCTTGATTGCAAAGCATAAATGCTCTCATAGTACTACAGAACTTGGATTTTACTCCTTTCTTCAATCATAATATTTATAAAATATAAATAGATAAATTTAAAATGTGACTCACAAGTGGGGGTCCAACATATGCACAATGGGCTTTTATCTTAGAGGAAAAAAATGAATATTTCAGGTGATGAAAGGGGAACAAACCCAAAACTTCTCTTTCTTCTCAAACTCGCTTTTGAGCGATTTTACAGTAAAGTTTATCTAAATTAGACCACCAAATCACCATTCGCCTTCTATGTCCTTAGATCCACCGCCTAACGCCCCAGTATGTGGCAGTGGCGCTCCACTCCCTAGCATTTTCTGTTCAGTAGGAAGACATGCTCAGACTATACCAAATAGTCCACCTATTAGTTCTGGAAGCTTTGTCCCACTAAAAGACTTAGCGCTCCATCTCATATGAGTTCATCTGACTTTCCCCCACCCTCTCACCCTCCCCCAACAAAACATTAATTTTTGCCTTTAAGTCAACTATAGGAAATGTTTCTCATACACCAACAAGGTGATCATTGAGCTTTCCACTGCCACTTCCGTGCCAGATAGCTTTATGGACTTCCATCCTTCTAAAAACTTGTCAGGATTCTTCCTGGATTAGGTGAAAGCCTTGTCCAGGGGGAAAATTGATATAATTATCCAAAAGTCATATTTTTCAGATGGCCCAATAATTTGAGAACAGAGTTCAATTCAACCAGAATACCAAATTTGAGTCTTTGCCCAAATTATGCTGAATTTTGGGTAAAATGTACATTTTCTATTCATTATCTAATCTCTATCCACACTTTATCTATTCCCACATATCCTAGTATTGGGACTTTTTCTACAGGTCCCATGAAACTACCCTTAAATATCCCTATTCCTATCCTTATAATCACTATTTCTATCCTTATATTTTGAAGCACTATAAATAGTGCTAAATTCTTCTATTAAAATGCTTCTCCCCTAAACTCTTATTTTATTTTACTTAACTTTAATGAAAACCATCTTGTCCAAGGCTGTTAACAACGAAGCCCAGCCTTCAGATGATCATGCCACCAATGATTCCTCCCTGGTGGCCCAACAAAATGGTGCTCCCTGCCAGGTCGCTTCTGAGTTGCACCATGAGGATATAGCCTCAACATTGGATGAGAAGAGTTTTCAATCCTCAGTAGGTTCTCTGGACCCTGACCTTTTGGCATACTTACACTGGAATGGCTGAGATGCAATAACTGTGGGAAATGATTTTACCAAGAAGAGCTTTACATGTCCTAGAAGAGAAGATCCTGTATGTTTCAAAACACCAGGCCAACTCAAGCCCTTACTCAATTTAATGTATATACCTAAAATAATTGAAACAGATTTAAAAGAGCAATATAGCCAACATCATAAAGTGAAGAGATTGAAAAAGGCAATACTTTATTATATACAGGAAGCAAAATATACTAATGAAGAATGGGACATCAACCAAAAAGAAGCTTAGGAAAATATCATATAGAGAAAGACTACTGGCCTATAGGATGGGTTTCACATCATGAGGAGAACCTCTTTAAATTTCTCACTAAAGTGAAGCATTATAAAAAGAAACTGACCAAAATGATGATTATTCTTTAGTCAAAGAGCGAAGATCAGAAAAATTTGAATACTCAGAATTTAAAAACAAATAATTTTAATACTACTAATAATATTTATTTAGGCGACTAAAACCTGATTCTTCACAAAGACGTCATTTTTTCAGTCTAATTTAGTGAAAGAAATCAGAACAAAATTTATTGAGTGTTCAGAATTGAAAGTGCCAAACATCAATTTGGATGAGCATCATCTGAGCAATTGGACCAATCAAGTTGGGCCAACAAGTTGAGAATTAGCTTCTGAATTTGATGCAGGCAGAAAGCTGCAGGAATTTTTGGGAAGCACCAAAAGAAATCTTTGCGACTATATGCTTCAAACGCCAGGTAAAATACTTGGGACTTACCTTCAAACCATTGAAAATAAGCTCAATGACTCATTTCCTGTAACACTACCACTTTCTGACTTCAACGGCGCCCCTCCAAAAATTGGACCAGATATTACTTTATTAAAGTATCAAAATTACCTGGTTCAGCTCTCAGCTTTGGATAGCTCTGATCCCACCAAAAACGAGAGTCCTGAAAAAATGAAGCTCACTAACTCCTTTCCAACTATCCTTCCTTTTTCAACTTTGATGGCGCCCCTCCAAAAATTGGACCAGATATTATTAAGATGAGCGCTAATCCCTATGAAAGCACAGGTCCTAAAAAAGTGAAGCTCATTAACCCCTTTCTGAAAATCCTTCCACTTTCCGACTTTGATGGTGCCCCTCCCAAAATTGGGCCACAAATTCCTATAGCAAAAACTCTGGATTACCTGGTTTGGCCCTCAGATTTGGATATAGACGACCCCAACAAAAATGAGAGCCAAGAAAAAGTGAAGCTCAACAACTCCTTTTTGGCAATGCTAACAATCTCCAACTTTGATGGCTCCCCTCCAGCGATTGGGCCTGACCTTACAAAAATGATCGTTAGTCCCAAAAAAACCTGCCAACTGCTGCCCAAGTCAGAGATGCAGCTTGTCTGTTTTGGGCATGATGGGCTTTGCCACAAGGTGCTCTGTAGCATGGTTGCACCGCATCTGAATTGGGTTAGCAAGGAGAAGATGCATGAGAGCAAGGATGTTCACTTTGAACTCCACCTCAACCTTGAAGCTAGCCCCCTCAAAAGGCTAGATACCATGGCTAGCAGTGGATCACAGATTGAGGAATTTAAACCCACCTTTGAAGAGTGATTTGAAGGCTTTACCAATAAGGCCTACCTCCAAGAACATGCTGCAATCAACCGTTGGGGCAAAGAATTCTACTGGCAAGATCTTAGCATTGCTCCAATCCATAGCGCCCCTGTTGCCTATATCTTTACCATGGATGATATTGGGGTGGCCTCATTATACACTGCCAGCATCGCTGACCTGATCTGCATTACGCATGAGGCTCAGTCCACTCCTGATCTTAAGCCCTTCATTTACTTTAACCCCCTGGTCACAATTTACTCCCCTAGGACAAGGCTTGGGGAGAGCGTTGTCAGGATTCTCCCTGGATTAGGTAAAAGCCTTGTCCAGGGGAAAATTGATATAATTATCCAAAAGTCATATTTTTCAGATGGCCCAATAATTTGAGAACAGAGTTTGATTCAACCAGAATACCAAATTTGAGTCTTTGCCCAAATTATGCTGAATTTGGGGAAAATGTACATTTTCTATTCATTATCTAATCTCTATCCACACTTTATCTATTCCCACATATCCTAGTATCAGGACTTTCCTACAGGTCCCATGACACTACCTTAAATATCCCTATTCCTATCCTTATAATCCCTATTACTATCCTTAGTTTTTGAAGCACTATAAATAGTGCTAAATTCTTCTAAATAAAATACTTCTCTTAAACTCTTAAATTATTTTACTTGACTTTATGAAAACCATCTTGTCCAAGGCTTTTAACTTCGAAGCTTGGCCTTCAGATGATCATGCCGCCAATGATTCCTCCCTGGCGGCCCAACAGAACTATTTCAATGTCTTTTTCCCCTCTGAGGAGGATGCTGCCGCAGTGGTGGTAGCACCCCTAATTATAAGAATACACTTATTTCCAAACCCCAAACTTGCCTGCACACTGACACCAAGAAGGTGGTGAGCTTTGCAAACCTCTATTACACACCTCCCACCACTAGATTTATATAAAGGGATGATTTCAGGGCTTTTGGCATATGTCACCAACCCTATTTCAATTTCAAAGTTCCTTCTGATGCAGAATGCATCATTGCCCCTTGTGCGACTGGCACCATCACTCCCCAACATCCAAACAATGCTCAATAAATCTCCCTGCATGCCTGCATTGCTGCAGCACCAGATTATTTCTTTTGGGCCCATGTCAACAAAAGTCAACATATTTTCCCCATTTGTTATAATTTAGATTATTTTAAAAAGTCCTGTCACCCATCTGATGACCATACCACCTCTGACTCCTTTTCTGAAGATGCACCAGCATCTACTGAATGGGGGTTTTTCTGCCTCCTCTCACCCTTCCACTCACTCAGTGGAACAATGTAAAAAATCTACCCTCATTTATCCCTCCAACCTCACTCACCAATCTGAGATGGAATCAAAAATTAAGTTTAGCTTAGACCACCATTTGTTCCAAGTAACATCCAATTTACTTACCAAAACCCATTCTTATGCAAATACCTGATTTGCTATTACTAAACTTTTGGGCTTTATTGGCAAAGGCCACCAAAAATGGTGCTCCTATTTTCATGAGGATAATCCTATTCACCTCACCCACTCTTTTACTCTGACTATAATTCCCAGTTTCCCCTTCATCAATATACCCCACAACCCCATGCTGAGCCATTCAATAGTGGCCACCAGCTCACAGTTGGGGCAGTCGCTTCCACTGAATGTTGCCTCCTCCATAAGGCTTAGAAAAATCAGTTGCGCTGCTAATGGATGGTCTGGCCCCTCAGTTTTCCTTCTGATTTTCCTGCCCCTGCTAAGCACAAAATCACCTCACTAAACAAAACATGCAACAAATTAGTCAAAAGTGTTGTTGCTGCTGCTAAATTTGGACCCAAATCCTCAAATCACCTGAACCAACTTGGTTACCTTTGTCCCCTGCCTAAGGCTAAGCTCCAAGATAAGCATGACCTTGTCATGGAACCTGCTGATTAAAGTAAGACTGGGTTTTAAACATGGGTGTGTAACAATACAGTGGAAAGCCCATAATGCCAGTGGCATAGCAGTCCTAATAGCCTGGAGGAGGTACTCCATTTGGCTCTTGTGAGAGTAATAAAAATTAAAGAACATAACAAAGGCCTCATAACAAACTAGATGGCTGCAATGGGGCAACCGCGGGGTCTTTCTGGGGCAACATCCAAGGGTGGGAGAGGCAAGGAAGATGACCAATCCTCCTGGATTGGTGGTTGTTGGACTTTAATTTCAGTCCCCAAATTTCCAGGTTCAATTTCATAGAAATAAATATCCTTAAGATTATTAAATTTTTATGTTTTGTGAAAATGCTTATCAGGATTGAAAATTAAATAAAATCAGCTTGATTCAAGTATTGGGTAAGCTTGGGCGTTGGCTTGTGCTTGTTAGGGTATTTTTTGTTATAGTGAGAAATTAATAACGTTGTTGGAACGTCAGATTGAATTAACAATTAATTCAGGGTGGATTGACCCGCGGATAGAGGCCCAGATAATCCTGTGATTGTACTCCACCTCATGGTTGCAAGGATGGCTTTCCCTTGCCCACAAACAACGAATTGAGTTTAGCAGAGGAGAAGTCCTCAATTCACCCAGATTGCACCAAACTCCTGGTGGATTGGCAGGGAGAATTGGTCATAATTCGATGACTATCTTGAGGGAGGGGTGGCGAAACTGTTGATTTCCCAAGTTGCACTTAAACTTAAGAAGGTTGATGATCTGACTTTGGCAGATCTGAAAGCCTTTTGAAGCGGCAGATTGTGAAGCACATTGGGAGTGTAGCTTTTAATCATCTTGATCAACGTCCAGTGAGCTTCTATATCAATGGATCAGAGTGCCCACTTGACAATAATATTTCCTAGAATGCAGATCTGGCATGTTTTATTGGGTTTAGCAAGAGAATGTTGAAAATAAAGGTGGAGTCTGCAGATTAGATTTTTGGAATGATGTACTTTATTTAATTTATATAAAAGAATGAACCAACAACTGCCCCTAGGAGGGGCAGTTGTCTCTTATACTGGGGGATGGGGAAAGGGATTGTGGATGGCTTAAACTGAGGTGTCTGTCGTGCCCATGGAAGAACAGTCTAAGCTTGAAGTGTTTCAAGATAGCTTACATATGAGGCGATAGAAGCTCAGGCAACAAAATTCCTGATCCACAGTGGAGGTAATCTCATGGATCAGAATTTGAGCAGATTTGCTTGGATCAGAGAGGCGGCAGAATTAAATTTTGTCAGAGTTGATTCAGACAAATGATCTAAATTTAAATTATATTTTTGAAAATGAATTCTTGACTTAGATTGTCACCCTAGAACCCAAAATGTCATGTATTGTGACATGAACCAATTTTTGACTCAGGCACACTTTCCTGAGTTTTTAGGTTGATTTCTCCAATCTCCAAGGGAGAGGGGGATGGAAGGGTAGAGGACAATTGAGGGGGTACTGCTGGTGGCTTCTGGCCAGAATTACCTCCCTACAAACCCCTTGATCTTATTCACAAGGTAAGAAGCAGAAAATAGGATTACAGTAGGGAGATTCTTTGGGCCAAAGCAGTTACCCAGCGTTCATCAACCACATGGGCCAGGTCCCCCAGTTGAACTGATGGCTCCTCAGGTGAATTAGGTCCCTTTTTTCTTTTATAAGGAAAATTCTTATTGTCCAATCCAATAGGTTGGGTTTCCAGACTTACAGACCTTGCTAAGTTGATCATGGCTCTTTGGCTAGCTCACATTTTAGCTCCAATGTTAAAAGATATTAAACCACATACTGCAGATGCCCCCACACCTTTGCTATCTTCCTTGTTTTACCCTCTCCTATGTCTTCACATATGGTGAATATAAGCCACCCAATCACCCCTCTACCATGATCATACAATGGTTCACCATTCTCCACTTGATTAGTTTTAATTTGGGTTTTTTGGTCCATCTTAGTCATCTTGTGCATTTTGATCTTTTTTATTTTAGTTTTGCTCATTTTTGAGCTTTTGTTAATGCCTGTCCCCTGGCCAGCTTACCTCAATTAAATTCATATTCTAAACAAAATGTTGATTTGATTGTTCCTATTATTTCAGGCATAAGGTTGGTTGTTATATTAATTATTTAGCTATAATTTATTTAGTAGTTTTGATTGGTCAACTATAATCCAGACTTTTATTATTGCCATCTATAACATTCAATTTGATTTAGTTAATTTTATTGGTCAGATATACGCTGCACTTAATGATGGCCTTATATATTAAGCTAAAAATTGTCACGCCATATCATACCACTTCCCAGATTTTGAATATACCCTCAACCCTAGGGCATATATCATTTAAACTTTTACCTTATGGTAAAAAGCTAAAGAGTATATATATGTCTTAGATGGTTTTTTTTAAATCTACTGTAACATTTCATATGTTGTAAAGCTGTATTATCATTGTAATTATCACCTAACTTTTAAAAGAAGACTACTGGGAGATTTAGATTACTCAAGTATTTGGGTAGATTGACCTATACTAAAACTGCGAGCAACGGCAACCAGATGGCTGAAATTTTAGAGTTATTTTGATTCCTTTGAAAACAGTTAGCATCTAATTGAAGGTGATTTAAGAATCATCTTAAAATAAAGCTATTGTATATATATAAAAATCTATTATATATCTTCTTATAAACAAATGAAACAAAATTTAATTGAACATATCACAAAGTTTTTTAAGTCAGGAGAACTAAAATATAATGGTTTTTCTTATTTTATCAATTTAAAACTCATATAAAAGTTATATAAAAGATGTAAAAATGTAATATAAGACTATTTGAAATTATATTAACATTTTGGCTAAGCAGTTTAATATTTTGTTAATTCAATAGGTACAATGAATTTTGTATAAGAGGTTGATGTTTTTTCTTTAAATTTATTTGTTCTGGTTATATACCAAAAACAATAATGGTCAATTGTGATGCTTGATTAACTTATTTATTCAGTTGATTTGATGGGTCAATCTCATACTAAAATTAACAATGCATCTAGAATGCTTAATGTAATCTATTTATTTTTAAATTTATTGCGGGGAAGGCCAACCATGGGATGGACACTTCCAAATATGACTCAGGAAAACAAACTTAGTACCAGGGGAGGCACCCCAGAGAAGCGATGCTATCTCTTGTTGCCAGCGTGAACGCCACTTATGGGGAGGGGAGGGAACGTGTGAAGGGGCCGTAGCCACTATTGAGCACGTGTGGAGGAAGGGGTCTGATTTGATGAACCAGACTGGGAACCAGGAGGAGACCAACTGTCAGCGACGCGGTGGGAGATATCCAAACATCCACGCTTAAAAGTGGTCCACCAAATGAGACTGGAATCTGTGGACAGCTTCTGGGAGGGTGGGGATGGAGCCAGCGATGGCATCTAAGACAATCGTGTGGATAGTCCACATGGCGATTGCAACCACCAGGGCACGGAGGGAGGGTGGGGAGGGGAGGCCATTGATGAAGCAAACATATCTCTTGACAGACTGAAGGGATGCGTTTGAGCCTGGCCTAGCAGACGTTGGACTTCGCGCCATATCACTTTAGAGGTGGGGCACTTCTCCAGGCGATGGAACAGCGTTCCATACTGGCCACACATGACACAGGATGAGTGTAAAGCCTTAGAGCGCTCAGCTGTACGGTACACCCACCTCAGGCAGCGCCACACATGGGAGCAGACTTGAGGCTGCAACAGAGGATGGTGTGCGTATTTCCAGATAGTCTTTTGGGTCTCAGTGGAGTAAGGGATGTCCATCATGTCCAGGTAGTCCACCCTGGATAGGACATGGGGCCGTGTGGGGATCACGCCATCATGGATGGGTAGCCCCTGTACCTCTTGTGTGAACTGAGGAGAGGGGCGGCCTCTTCAGGTTGTATGTCCGCTAATATGAATTCTCCACTCTGCGCTTTGCATGGAGAGTAGGATTCTTTTGTAGTGGGTTTTAGTCCCGTGAGGACCTGTGGCCGATGTGTGTGATGCGAGGTATTTCATCAGAGAGTGGGGGTTTGATGGATTGTTGAGGCCCAAGGCTCAGGAGAAGTTGGAGCGGGCTGCGTGGGACCAGTGTTGGGATGGGAGTGTAGGGGCGGTGACAGCCGCGATCCAAGTGCCCAGGATCTTGGCAGCATGGGCTTTGAAGTCAAGCAGGCCCATGCCACCTTGATGATGAGGGCCAAACATGACCTCTAGCCGTACTGGTGGAGGGCGGCCTGACCAAAGCCATCCTTGCAGCAAAGCATACAGGGATTTAAAGAAGCTTGGTGAGAAGGGGATGGTGTGGGCTCCAAACCAGACTTTGGATAGGAGCATAGAGTTGGCAAGAACAACCCTGCCAGTGAGGGTAGTAGGATGGGCTCTGAGAGAGGCGATTCACTTCATCACGTTGTCCAGTATATGGCATTCCATTACTGCTGACGCATATCCGCCTGCCTCCATCCACACGCCCAAATGGCACACCGGTCCTATGGTAGGACGTGGCACAAAGGGGAGCACCAGTGGAGCAGTGTGTGTTGAATTAGTAAGGCGTGGACGTGGGTGAGCAGATGGGCCGGGTTGGGAACTGATTGCTGGGGCCCAGCAGTTCTGAGACCGACCAAGGAGGATGATTTCAGTTTTGGAGGCGTTCAGTGTTGCGTTGCTTACCTGGGAATATTCCTGGATGAGGGCTTCAAGCGTGCGTGCATCTTTGTTATTAGACACCCCCCACCACGCAATCATCTGCAAATGCCATCATCTTGACTGGGGTTTGGCCTGGCACATGGACCCCAGTGAGTTGGGCATTCACATTTCGCAATAGTGGGTCAAGGCTGAAGTTGTATAAGAGTGGGCTGAGGGGGTCCCCTTGTCGCAGGCCCCTTTGAGGTCAGACTACTTCCGTTAGGAAGCCTGGGCCACGCACTGCCATTGTCGCAGATTCTGTGAGCAGCATCACCCATTCTATGAAGCGGGGGGTAGGCGGAATTGATGGAGGCAGGCCCTAAGGTATTCCCAGTTTACTCTATCATAGGTCTTTTGTTGGTCCAAGAATACAAGTGCCCCAGAGGCTGTGGATTGACACACATTAGCCACAGAGTGCACATTATCCCAAATCGACCTTCTGGGGATGAAACTGAATTGTTCTGGGGAGATGGTGGCAGATGCTACAGTCCCTAAACGGTTAGCCATGATTTTTGTTAAAATTTTGGTGTCTGTGTTTGTTAGAGAAATGGGGCGCCATTTGGCTAAGTCAAGCTTATCCCCTTTCTTGAAGAGTGTGACTGTAAAGGCCTCATGTCCTCCTGGTAGGAGGCGCATTTCTAACAGGCTTTGGTTAAGTGAGGCTAGCAGCAATGGGGATATATATTTGAAATATTTTTTGCAGAACTCATATGGAATGCCATCTGGGCCTGGGCATTTTTGGTTTGGTGCACCGTGAATGGCTGTCCATAATTCATTTGGAGTAATTAAATTCATTATTTCCGGGTATTGGAAAATGGTGCAGATATGAGCTCGGTTGAGAAATTCTGCCATTTTGGCCAGCTGAATTGGTTCAGCTCAGTATAACTTGGAGTAATATTTTTGCATTTTGATTGCCACTTCAGCCAGTGTGTCCGCAATGGAATTATCCGATCTTCACACCTGTGTGCAGGCCACGCTCTGGCGTGGTGTGAAAATTTTTTTAAAGAAATATGCGGTGCACTTGTCGCCTTTAGTGATGCGTGTGGCCCTGTATTGGACACAAACCTGATATTTGTGTTGCCTTTTGAGTGCGTTGAGGTGGGCGGCTGCCTCCACCCACTTCTGGCCCCATGCAGGGCTGTATCCTGTGGCTGGAATGTTGGACTCCAAGTGGGCCAATTCTGCCAGAGCGCGCGAGATAACCGCTGATGTGGCTCATGAGCATCTGGAGGAGAGATGGTGATAGTGGCAGATGGTGTCCTCTTTGAAAGTTGCCCATGTGGAAATGGGGTCCGCGCAAAATGGTGCAACAAACAATTTTACCAAAGTTGCCTCTTCCACCCATATGGAAAATCTGGTGACACGAGCTCGGGGGGCGGATTTTGCACCAATGTGGGGCCTTTTCAACTGTGACGGTTAAGTGGTATTTTATCGAGACCAGTCAGTGGTCAGAGAATTCCATTTTCGTTGTTTTGAAGTGGGAGATGTGGGGTTGGAATTTCGCCAGCATTAGAATAAGGTCGATGCGGGTCATAGACCTTAATTGGCCGTTGTGGACATGGGGATGCATCATATTTTTGAGCAGTGGGGCATGTTGCAGTAGCACATCCATTAACCCAAGGGTGGCTTTTAGAATGCGTAGTTCTATGTGACCTTGTGGGGCTTTGGGTGAGGGTGGCCACCAGTCCATTGGTGAGGTTAGCCAACAGTTCATGTCACCAACTAGGAAAGAATCAGGGGGTAACAGGAGGGATTTGACCGATGAGAAAAATTCCTGATGCTCATGTGCACCTTTTGGGGCATAAAAGTTGACGATTGTGTGTGCAACGTCAGCCCACGAGAAGGTGACAATGAGCACTCAGCCATTTAGGAATGTTTCTGAGGATGTGAATTTGAAAAAATTATTTTTCTGAATTAGCACCCCACAGTGCTTCAACCAAAAGGATAGGGATGGAAGGAGTATTTTTTTCCAAGCTTCCTTGGAACCTCGTGGACAGTGGGACTCCTGGATGGCCAGGATATCCACGGGTAAATTGTTTTGTAAAAAACTCAGTTTCCTAGCCTGGGATGGGGAGGCCTTGAGTTCGGCAATATTCAATGTCCCTAGAGTGAAGGTTTCCCCATCACACCTTAGGTGCGAGGGGGTGGGCACTCGGGCCCACTAGCCTCCTCTAGATCCCCACAGGCCTTCACAGAAGCATGGGTGTTAGCAGCAACACTATTGGGGTTTTTGTTAATTTTTGTGGAAAGAGTCGCATTGGCTTTGGCCTTCACTTTTTGTTTTCCCGACGTCAGACAAATTTTTTGCAGTGCGGATAAGTTCAGTGCACCGTTGAGCAGGGCAAAAAAATTTTTCAATTGGGATAGGTCCCAAGTCAGTTTCAATCGGGGCTTGGGTGCAGCGATTGGGTGAGATCGAATCTCCCATCGGATCCTCAGATTGAGTGGCCCGCTCAGCATGGACCTCCCAATCTGATTAGGTGATGGATTCCTGAGTCACTTCCACCATGAAGGTCTCCATGTCCTCCTGGCATTGTGAGTGTGGGATGGTGGTGGTGGCCTTGGCTGCTTCCTTGGCCACAGCTCTATGGGCCTGCTTGGCCTTCTTCCGCTCCTGCGGGGATATGGCTTTACCAATAGGTAGCAGCCTTGTGCTCCCCACAGGAAAGCCTCCTTGGTGCTTGCAGTTGGTTCGTAGTGCGCCTCTCCGCTGGCCATGGCCACCGAGGGGTGCTCTTGGAATGTGACGCCCTCCTTGATGGGGCATGCATGCGCCTTATGGCTGAATGCATCACAGTGGGTGCAAATGGGGGGCGCGCTGTCCACGGTCACCCAGAATGGGTGGGTGGTGTGCCCTGCAATATCAATAAAAGTGGAGTGCGGGATCTGGGTTAGGTCCTTCATGATCTCCTCAGTTGGGGTCAGAACTACGATGGCTTTGCTGGTGCACAGGTGTGGTATCAGCATGAAATGTTGCATTTTGAAAGATTGTATTTTGCTGTATATGGCGAGACCATCTTTCAAGTGTTGCTCCAAAATGTCACATTTTACCGTAGTAGGCAAAAAGTCAAACGTGAGGAAAATTTGGTTTGATTTTGTCCATCTGGTGCATGTGGTTTCAATGACCCATTGCCCTTCAGGGAGGTCGACCACTATGTGCACCACTGCAGCCTCATCTGCTGCTATTTTGCTTTTGAAACCCAGGTCCAGACAACCACACGACATGGAGTGAGGTGCAACATACACTGCGGTTAGGAAAATTTTGTGTACATCTTCACAAAATTTTTCCCATAAGGCCGTTTTTTGGATGTCCAGATACACACGGACTCCGAATTCCACCGACGAAAGTGGCTGAGAGTGTGGCGTGTTGATGTACTGGCTTGCATCATGCTTACCACGCGAGTATCTCTGGGGAAATTGTGACCGCCAGTTTTTTTAGATTTTTTTCTATTCCACCAGATTCTCCGGGGCGTTTTTTGAACGTTAGAGACCGCGGGCCTTCCGCCTGCTCCTCTTGCCTTGCTTGCCCAACTGCTCCCAGACATGGGCGCAGACTAATCTCCTCTATGAGATTATCAAACTAGATTTAGTCTTGAATTGAATGGGTTGCAAAAGTGTTTGCAACGAGAAAGAAAAGTATAATGTAATCTATTTATTCAATTGATTTTAAATTAATTTGATTAAATACTAAACTTAACATTGGCCATATAAAATACTATAATTGTATTTTTTACTAAACTAATTTGATTTGTATTATTAGAAATTAAACTTACTAGTGGCAATCTATGATACTATAGGCTCATCACACTATGACATCATATCATATCTCACATTTTGAGTTTATCTCAGCCATAAGACATATACATTTCAAAAAGTTTTATATATAGGATTTAAAAATGATATATATATGATTACTAGCCACGTGTCTGATAGGATTTCCCATCAGCAACATCTTAGGAACCACAAACTTTTCTCAAATGTTAGAGTTTTTGGGTTACCTGCTCTACTCATGACTTCTTTTAAAAACGTTTTTCGCCACTTGCTATGGTGTCTGTATGCCAGATGATTTTTGCAATTGATTTTTAATTACCTTCCAGACTTGCTAGAGCTTTTAATTTGGCACATCTATGTATCTCTGATGACAATACAATAATCCATTAAAAATTGTAAAGATTGTGAATTTTGCAAGAAAAATATCTTTGAGCAATGTGGACTCTAGACAAATTATGTATCAAAGGGTTTAAATCAGTTCAGCTATAGTCTAAATATGTAGAAAAAAGATATATTCTAAAAGATGCAAACTTGCATGTTCTGAACTTGTGTTTAAAATGGACAGTTGTGGTTTAAGTACTTATTAAGAGACACTTCTTTGTAATGATGTAGGAAATAGTGACTCAAAATAAAGCAATGATTGGATAAGAAGCGATAACACTATCAGCTCAAGCGTTCACAAGAAATGGATGAAGTTAGATAAAAGCTTTTTGTGAATTGCAAAAAAGTGTCACAAGCTTGTGCTATAGAAACCAAAGACCAACACGCTTATTGTCTTGCTAAAAACAGAGAACACAAATTGCAATATCAGGATATTGAAACGAAAGACCAAAGCGCTTATAGTCTTGCTGAAAGTAGAGAACATGCCCTCAAGCTTATGCCTTTAAACTCAAAAACCAGCGCGCCAATCATTTTTCCAAAGATTGAGAATAATCTCTCAAGATCATGCGATGGAAAATGATGATCAACGCGCTACTAAACGTGAAAGGTATAGAGTATACACCTCTCAAGCACAACTCTATGAGGTAGAACAAAAGCTTAAGGATATACAGCAATGTCGCTGCAATGCTCATGCTCAGCGTGATGCTGATGCACAAGAGTTCCATAATGAAATCAACAACTTAAGTGTAGGATATGTATATTCTGCACAAAGCAGTGTTACGCTATTCAAGTGGTAAAATATCATATGGTTGCTGCCAAATCATATCTACCTCCAAAACTTGCAAACAAAAATGTATTGGAAGTATGCCATTGATGTCATTGTCATCTAAACAGTCGCAAGACTAAACATACATCAAAGGCTTACTGAAATAAAAAGGGAGACTGATAATATTCCAAGTGAAATTAATGTTCTCACTCAGTCTGAGCATAAACTCTTGCTTTGCATGATAACTAACATTAAAATAATCAAATTTGATAGCAGATGTTATAAATTAGGTGATATTATTGAGATATGCTGAGAGATTTTTGCACAGGGTCAATCCCAATGAGCAACGGTGGATAATATAAATATCGTTGGCCCTCAAAACAGCTTAATAAATATGATAGGATATGAAGCAATTGCTTCAACAATACTTTTATTATAACAAATTAACAGCAGATTCCTTCTGCTCTAGTCACTCTTCTTACCAATAAACAATCCCCTTCTTCAATTGTCTCTCTTACTTATATCTCAGTGACTTAAGACAATACCACTCTCTCAGCTTAGACTATTCAATTCTGTTTATTCTCATTGGTTCTGGAAGAGTCTATTAATTATTAAATTCATGATTGCCTTAGTTTGAGGCAATCTACAAATTGATCATCATATGTCAAAATCACCCTATTGCCTAATTTGGAGGCAATTTACCAAGTATTTGTTCAAGCTTGGTATTGCCCTATCGTCTTATGTCAAGGTGATCTCATCAATATTTCATATTACTTGGTTCAGCCAATCTAGTCCATTCCGCCAATACTACTTAGGGCTTATCGTCAAGTCATATCAGATTCTTGACATTACCCCTTTGACTGGATGATAAGGCTCTTATTGTTTATATGCCTGAAGGAACTTTGCATGCACTCAGTTAATGATCTGACAGCTTGCAAGGTCCTTGATAGTGTAGGCATTGACACCCATATTCTCAATTATCTCAAACTAACCAATCCAGAAGTTGGCCAACTTGTGTTTCTGCCCAACCCATGCTGGTCATGGAACTAAACCATATCCCATCTTTGAACTGAGCTAGCCCATTATGCCATGATTGATTGGCAGCCTGATTCTTTTTCTTCTTGGCTAAGCTGAACTAGTATGCTTTGGTTTGCAAATTAATTAATGTGCCCATTAGATTAATCAAATAGCGTTGTAAATCTATTCCGCCAGTATATTCTATGCAATCATAGAGCAATGATGGAAGAGCCAGGTGTCATCCATATATTGATTGAAAGGGGATCTTCCCTACGGCGGAATGGTAGCTAATATTGTATGTGAAAGCAGTGGAAAGGAGGGAACTCCAATTGGAAGGTCAATCCATTACCAATTTTTGGAAAATGTTCACCAAGGTCCCATTAATTCGCTCAACCATCCCATTAGACTCAGGGTGGTATGGGGTCATTAGAACTCTGCGGATGCCTATTAGCTCGTTCAACTTAGGAAGGATGTGTGAGATGAAGTTGGTTCCATTGTCAGTAAGTATGAATTGAGGGCAGCCATGTTGCTGGACAATACATTTTATTATGAACTTGGCCACTGTGACTGCCCCCAAATCCTGTATCACCCAGTTTTCAACCCACCTGGTTAAGTGGTCAATTGCCACCATAATGTACTCAGACAAGTTAGCTCCCATTGGCAGAGGGCCAACAACATTAAAGGAAACTGTATGTCAAGCAAAATGGGGTTTCACTAACTGGTACAAGGTCTTCTGGCAGAACGGTTTTTCCAATTAGCACTGGTGGCAGCAGTAAATGGTTTTGAGCACATTAAAGTTCATGCTCTCCCAATAGTACTGAGGTTGCAACAATTCCAGGTTCTTATGTACTCCGCCATGTCCACCTACTTGGTGTGTGCTCATAATAATATTATCTTGGGTGGAAGGCCTTGGGATAATAATGGTAGTGTCCCCTATCCGCTTGTACAATTCACTGTCTTCTGGTATGTACTTGCCCTTATTCCATATAATACCTTGATGACTTTGGGTGGTTCATCATCATATTTTCCACTAGGCATTTTATTTTACATTACGTCACTGAGATCTGCCATAACGGCAATGGTTGGCAATCTTGACAAGCAATTGACATTATGGTGTTTTGCTCCAGGTTGGTGGAGAATCACAAAGTCAAAAACATGAAGTTTAAGAGCCCATCAGGCTAGACGCCAATCAGCCTCCTTGAGGTTCTGCAACCAGCATAATGAAGCATGATACATTATGACTTTTTACTTCATTCCATGCAAATACACCTTATATTGCTTATATGCATATATTACTGATAAGCACTCCCGCTTGGTCACATTATAATTTTTTTGTAGCAATACAGGATTTGACTGCAGTATGATACTGGATGCTCCTCCCCTTTGTCATCTTATTGGGATAGAATCGCCCCAACGGTGAAAAGGGATGCATCCATCTGGATAATAAACTCTTTATCGAAATTAGGGTAGCTCAGCACTGGCGCACTGATTAGTGCCATTTGAAGTGTATTATAGGAGCATTGGCAGCGTTCCGTCCATTCAAACGCGGCTTCCTTCTTTAATAACTTAAACAGCGAACCTCCAATACAACTGAAGCTGGGTATAAAGTGGTGATAGTAGCTGAACATCCCCAAAAAATACTTGTATATCATGCTCACTGTTTGGCGTAGTCATCTTCTGGATAGTCTCCACCTTGGCAGGTTGGTGTCTCAGCCCAGTCGCATCTACCACAAACCCAAGGTACTCCAGTTGGTCCTTAAAGAAATGAAATTTATGGGGTTTGATTTTGACGTTGGCCTCCACAAGTTGATGAATGACCTCCTCCAGATGGGTAAGATGCTCAGAGAACTTACGTGAAAAGATATTGATATTGTCAAGGTACACAAGGACGCACAACAGTTTTAGATCGCTGAGAATGGTGTCCATAGCCCGTTGTAATGTAGACGGGGCATTACACAGCCCTGAGGTATACATGTAGGGTAGAAAATCCCCTTAGACGTGATAATGGCGCACTTCTCCTGTTCCTCCGCAGGCAACTCATTTTTCAGTAGCCTGAAATCAAGTCCATTGCTGAGAAGTAGCGAGCTCCCCTAACCAATCCAAAGCATCATCAATCTGCGGAAAGTGATACAAGTCCTTCTTGGTTATAATATTTGAGCTTCTGGTAGTCTATCATTACCTGGTTAGTACCACCCTTCTTTTTGACAATTAGATGGGAGAAGCCCATGAACCCTTTGAGGATTTAAGCATCCCTTGTTCCTGTAGCTTATCAATTTATTAGTAATGACTTCTTAGCTGCCCTAGACTGACGGATTGGCCAAGGCCTGGTGGGGGGTGATCCCCAGTGTCCAATTGATGGACCACTCCTGAGCGCAACCTAAGTTATGGTTGTCAGCAGCAAAAATCTCTATATTTTTCAAATAAAGATATTGCTTGACTCTTCTGTTTTTTAAATAACCCAACTAAGTTTTCACATGGTACCACCGTCGTTATGCCAAGCTGTGGTTTGAAAGGTAGAACAAATTCTTCCAGTGACCATAACTTGTGAACCTGAAGGACCTCCTCAACTGGGGTCAAGTGTAAGTATTCCACTATCTGATGTCTGCAGATTTGCATTGGTTCCATCTGTAAATTTAAAATTTAACCTTAATCTCCCCATGTCTTGGTAATATAATGCCTGGAGCCACGTGAGGCTTAAGCCATAATTGCCAGTAAGGTCCAATCACTCCCGTATAGACCCTGGCTGGTACTTCTACCTCCAATTTGATGTTTACTATCACTTGATGACTGGAGGGAATGGATATAGGTCATGACGCTTGGAGAGTCAATCCTTGATATTCATATATCTGATGGGGGAGAGCCAGGGTCTTCCACTTTAGTCAATGGTAGCGCACCAGAATTACACTGTCACTATAGGTAAGGTTGACTTGTTCTATATATACCAGATTCTTTGGCACTCCTCTTGAGGTAAAATAAATTGGAATCCGCTGCGCCAGAATTTCAAATGTCTCTTCAGTCATATTGATGACTGCAAGAAGTGTTACATAAACGCAGTTCCAATTAGCAGGCCATAACAGCTGTTTGGTAGCACTACCGCTGGAGCTACAACAACAATTGACCCAAACTGCAAGGGCAACGCACTATATGCTCTTTCTGAGATTGTGCTTTCAGCTCCAGCTTTCCTGTACACCATTAGATGATCTACAGTAGGGTTCATTGTCAACTTTACCACCAACTTAGTGGAAACTATGTTGACTGGGGTGCCCATGCCTATTATAGCAAGAACTTGGGTTTTGGTTATAACAATGTCACAGTATGTACATTCAGAATAAGTGGAATCTTTATTGTCTGGTACATGAATACTTAACGGATCTCTTTTCCCAAAAAAGCTCATAATCTCCTCTCCAACTCTGGTGTATTATTGGATGATAGCGTCTACTGGAAGGGCGATGCTTATGCCATGCAGGGAATGTGCATCAGAGGAGGGGTCCAGCTTGTCTGAGGAAACTTGGTCGAACATTTAACAAACATATGGCTTCAATTGCTTCAGAGATCCTTCTTCCACCATGCCATTGGCTTGCACTCAAGTCAATATATTCGCCCCTCCAATCAGCTGCTGATACAGGAATGTGTCATTGTACTGAGGGACTTCTGCTAAATATTCATTAATAGGTTCAGGTGGGACTTTTGAGGATGGGCTAGAAGAGGTAGAGAGTCCCATCTTTACTTCGCTCTGACTTTTCCCTGGTAGTACTTGTCCGGCTGTACGTAATGGACCCGCCAATTGTTGCAATCTCAAGCCAGGTGCCCAGGGAAACCACATTCAAAACAATTTACCCCATAGGTCCTACGTCCTTGATTATTGAAAGATGACCCATGCCAAAAGTTGGACTGTAGATGATTGGCATAAACAGTTCCAGTTGATAGGATGACTGCAGATTATTGGCGTAATATAGCCCAGGGCAGTAGTGGTGCTGGTGATGATAAGCAGGTCCAGGGCGGAAGTTAAATTTCTGGGATAACTTAGCGGAATCTGGACTGGATGGGAGAATTCCTCAGAATAAGAAGATCCAATGACAGCGGCAGAATGTTTCTGCTCCATATTGGACTGGAGGGAAGGTAACGAATAAATGGCGCAATAACTGAACAATTTTGAGCAGGGGTACATCATCATCCAGCATCAGAGTCATGACGTTGTAAAGCTCATAGTATGGTTTTACTGTGGAGGTTCTCACAATGCACACATCAGATTTGGATAAAGTCCCTGCTCCAATTAGCACATGGGCTTCCACTGTGAATTGATCAGCAAACTTGGTGAGGGTCTCATTACGCTGAAACCCAACAGTCAAGAACTCAGACTTCCGCTGAGGCATCTTTGCAGTACCTCCAAACAACCGCAGCACAGTAGCCTTAACTTCTTGGTATGTAACAGAACTATTTGAAAGATAGTAGGTGACTTGGTCAGCACTTCCAACATCCAAGGTGGGTATTACCAGTTTGACTTATGCCAATTTGAGGTTCATTCCATCTCAAGCTCAAATTGCTTAAAGAACTCATAAATAATCCCATCTCAATCAAATAAAGGTAGCTTATCAATACAAACCTCCTGGAGAAGCTCATCATGCCTTTTGAGCACAGCGTCCAAGGCAAGTTTAATTTCCACATATTTGGTTGGCACAGTATGTTAGGAGGATTCCCCATCAGTGCAGATCTGATGAAACGTAGCCAACGCCTGAAGTACTTTATGTATACTATTTTTTGGTGTTAATTAATGGGCCCCCTGTAGTGAGCACCACTGTTATAAACTTGGCGGTATTATTGAGATACGTTGAGAGGTTTTGCACAAGGTAAATCCCACTGAACAATGGCGGATGATATGAAGATTTTCAGCCCTTGAAACAAATCATAAATATAATAGAATATCTAGCAATTGCTTCAACGATACTTTTATTATAATAATTTAACAGCATATTCATTCTGCTCCATTCTACTCTTCTTACCAATTAAACAATCCCCCTTTTCAATTGTTTCCTCACGCTTATATCTCAGCAACTTTGGATGATACTGCTATTTTGGCTTAGACTATTCAGTTTCACCATATTCTCATTGGTTCTTCAGAGTCTACTAATTAATTAAATTCACGATTGCCTTAGTTTGAGTCAATCTAAAAAAATTTCATCATAGATCAACATCACCTTATTACCTAATTTGGAGGCAATTCACCAAATATTTGTTCAAGGCTCAGTATCGCCTTACTACCTTATGTCAGTGATCTCATCAATATTTTATACTATAGGTTTGGCCGGTCTAGCCCATTCTGCTGATACTACTTAGGGCTTATCATCCAGTCATATTAGAATCTTGACAGCAGATAGGCCAAAAAGAGTTCAAATGGCCACTCTGTTCACAATTGACATTCTTTTGGTAAGTGAGAAGCTTGCCTTCAATGTTGCCTTGTGACTTGTTGTAATTAAGTAATGATTGCAGTCACTGAGACTCTCAAAATTCAAATCTCTCATAAATACACAAAATTCACTTAAATGGTTATATGCTGCACTTAACTGGATCTTGGCAAACAATCCACTTTGTAAGGACAAGATTGTTATAAATTTGGCGGTATAGCAAATATATGTCGAGGGTTTTTGCACAGGGTTACACCCACTGAGCAATAGGACTGATGATATGAAGAGCATCATCCTCAAAACAAAAAGATAAACTTTTTTAATAAAATATGGAGCAATTGCCCCTATGACACTTCTTTATTTAATTCTAATACTTTTCAACGGATCCTTCCTGGTCCACTCACTCTCTTCTTACTAATAACCTCCCACTTATTCAATTGTCTCATCTCGCTTATATCTCAGTGACTTCAGATGATATCATCTTCTCAGCTTAGCAATTTGTTCTGCCATATCTCATTGGTTCTGGCAGAGTTCATCAATTATTAAATTAATGCTTGCCTAATTCAAGGCAATTTACCAATTATTTGTCATGCTTAGACATTTCCCAACCACCTAATCACTATAGCTTCAGTGGAATTCCTCCTATACTCTGAGGTCAACTTTGCTCATTAACTTTGATACTTGATAATACTAATATAGGCCTAACCACGATGGTTAACCAATGATCCACCAGTGATCTTTTAGCTTATTATCCAGTCATAAAGATTTCTTGAAATTTACCTCCCCTTGACTGGACAATAAGCCATATGACATTTCTTCAGTCATCACAATGCAGCCCACCACGCGCCAACAACCATAAGCTCATGACTTGGATTTTTCTTTCAATTATGGCTTAATGTATATCTGACTGACCCAGGTCATATCCCACTCCCACAGTTCTCTCTTCCTCCAGCTGATGAAGGAGAGGCCAAAGTGGATGTCTTGACTCTTCTGGCCCAGGAGGAGCTCCTTCCTGAATTTGTCAGTCATCTGTCTGCCTTGCATGCCCCTTCAGGGACATAGTGACCCAGTTGCACTGGGGAGGGAAGAAGAGCTGGGGCCCTTTGTTTAATGAGGAGGCCCAGCTCCTGGCAAACAGCTTCAGCCATCTAGTGCTTCCACCTCCCACCAAGCCTCATCCCATGGTACTGTCAGTCTGATGGATGCTGTGCTTCATGTGGTGGGTGATAACCAGCTGGTTGGGGTCCTTTCCCTGCACTCCTACCCATTTTTGGTCCCTTGGGGTGCATTTTCAAACTAGCCAGTTGAATTGCATGCAATCTGGGGTTGCTGCAGCATTCACTGGCCTTAGCGCCAATGACCCATCCCAATACCTCCCATCATGGCGCTTCTTGGCAACATGATCTTCTTTCATCCCACAGGTGAGTTAGGGTCAGGGATGGAGCAGCACTGGGCGGTCCTTTTAGTGGACCTGTTGAGCAGCGTTTACAGTGGCTGCTACTTTCCCAATTGCCTATCCCAGCATGGAAGACTTCCTCATGTATTGTCTGGAACTGGCCGTGGCCTTTTCCCCCTAGCTGGGACTCAACTTCTTGTGTGCCAGCCCTTACAACTCTTTCCCCCTCTTCTTGGTTACATGCTGATCTCTCAAGAGCATAAGTGCATGTGGATGTAGCTTTGCTCCTAGTGTGGCAAGAGCGGGTTCATTTTGATCTTGAGCAGCCAGCTGAGCTATCACCACCTCGCCTGTTACCCTGGGTCCCCAGTCCATCCTCCTCCTCCAATTCTGCCACCCTGTCCTCCCCTCTGTTAGCTGGCATGACGGCCCCAGAGAGGACACCAACTCCCTTGCCCCCAACACAGCAGCTTCCTCCCCCACCACCAACCCAAGAAGGGTCCAGTGAATCTGCACCACTTGTGAAGCAACAAAAAAGAAATGTGGATCCCACTGATCAAAGAGTAAGATGCACTGCAAGAAACCTAGAAAGAGCAGGAAAAAGACAGCTTAATGTAAGATTCAAGTGACAACACCAATAAAGTTAGCTTACTTCCCCCATGATGATGATTGGTTGATTGATTATTTTATTTTATATTTTTTATTTTTTTATTTTTTCTGAATAATTTCTATTGTTGTTTATATGCCTGAAGGAACTTTGCATGCACTCAGTTAGTAATCTGACTGCCTGTGGGGTCCTTGATAGTATAGGCATCAACACCTGTTTTTTATATCATCTCAAAAGAGCTAATCCATATCTTGGATAGCTTATTCTTCTTACCAAACCTATGCTGATTGTGAATAGAACCATATCCCCGTCCCTGAACTGAGCTAGCCTGCTATGCTGTACCTGATTGCAGCCTGGTTCTTAATTTACTTAGCCAAGCTGAATGAGTACGCTTCAGTTTCTAATTTAATCAATGTATTTTTTAGGGTGGTCAGGTATATGTGAGGATCCATTCCGCCAGTATCTTCCATACAGTCATAGAGCAGCGTGGGTAGAGCGGGGTGTTGTCCATATAGTAACTGAAAAGGGCTCTTCCCTTTTGCCAATTGGAAGCTAATATTATAGGCGAACATAGCGGTAAATAAGAGGGTTCTTCAATTGGAGGTTTACCCATTACTAGCTTCCAGAGTATATTCAACAGCATCTTATTGACCCGTTCAACCATTCTGTTAGATTTGGGGTGATACGGAGTTTTTAGAACCCCACAGATGATACTCATTTCGTTGAGCTTGAGAATGATGTGAGAGGTAAATTTAGTTCCATTATCAGCTAGGATAAACTGAGGGCAGCCGTGACACTGTAGTATACACTCCATTACAAACTTAGCCACAGTAACAGCCCCCAGATCTCGTATTGCCTGTGCTTCAAGCTACCTGGTCAAGTGGTCAATTGCCACCAGTATGTACTTGGGCCAGTTAGCTCCCATCGGCAGAGGGCCAACAACATCAAATGAAACCATATGCCAAGAAAAATGTGGTTTCACTAACTGGTATGAAGTTTTCTGGCGTAATGGCTTTTCCATTTGGTACTGATGGCAACAAGATATCATTTCCAGCATGTCAAAGCTCATGCTTTCCAAATAATACTGAGAGAGCAACAATTCTAACGTCTTGAACATTCCACCATGCCCTACTTCCCTATGTGCGCTCATGATAATGTTAGGCCTTGCCAAGGGTCGCAGGAAGTTCACTGTTGAGTTGCTGATCTGCTTGTACAACTTAACATTCCGCTGTAAGGTATTAGCTTGAATTTCATTCAACGCCTTGATGATTTGTGGCGGCTCATCATCATACTTTCCGCTGAGCATCTTGTTGTAAATAAGGTCGCTCAGATCTGCCATAACTGCAATAGTTGTTAGCTCAACAGTTAATTAGCGTTCTGGTGTTTTGCTCCCAATTGGTGAATGATCTTGAAGTCAAAATCCTGTAGTTTGAGGGCCCACCTGGCTAAACGCCCTTCAGGATCCTTGATATTCTGCAACCAGCGTAATGAAGCATGATCCGTTATGAATTTAAACTTTACTCCGTGCAAATATACTCTTTTTGATATATGCATAGATTACCTCTAAGCACTCACACTCAGTTACAGTATATTTATGTTCATGGCAATTCAGGCTCCAACTGCAGTATGCAACGGGGTGCTCTTCTCCCTCATCGTTTTTTGGGATAGACTGCCCCCACATTGGAAAGGGAGGCAGCCTCATGAACAATTAATTCTTTATCAAAATTGGGATAGTGTAGCACTGGTGCACTGCTCAGCGCCATCTGAAGTGTATCAAAGGAGTATTATCGCCATTCCGTCCATTAAAATGCAGCATCCTTTATTAGTAACTCAAACAGTGGACCTCCAATACAGCCAAAGTTAGGGATGAAGCGCTGGTATTAGCCAACCATCCCAAAAAATACCTAAATGTCACGCTTACTGGTGGGCGTAGCCATCTTTTGGATAGCCTCCACCTTGGTGGGTTGAGGTTTCAGCCCTTTAGCATCTAATACAAACCCAAGATACACCAGCTGATCCTTGAAAAAAGTGGCATTTGCGGGGCTTGATCTTGATGTTGGCCTCAGCCAACTGGTGGAATACCTCCTCCAGATGGTGAAGGTGCTTGGTAAATGTGTGGGAGAATACATTGATGTTGTCAAGGTACACAAGGATGCATGGCAGCTTCAGGTCGCTGAGAATGGTATCCATGGCCCGTTGGAACGTAGTTGGGGCATTACACAGCCCTTGTGGCATATGCGTCGGTTGGAAAAGCCCCTTGAATGTGATAATGGCACATTTCTCCTGTTCTGCTGCAGGCAAATCGATTTGTCAGTAGCCTGATATCAGGTCCATTGCCAAGAAGTAATGGGCTCTGCTTAGTTGATCCATAGCATCATTGATCCGTGGCAAGAGATATGAGTCTTTCTTGGTGATGATGTTATGCTTCTGGTAGTCTATTAATACTTGGTTGATGCCATCCTTATTTTTTACAATAAGAATGGGCAAAGCCCATGGACTTTTTGATGGTTTAAGTATTCCTTGCTCCAGCAGCTTAGTGATTTCTTCAGTTACTACTTCCTCAGCTGCCCTCAATCAGCGGATAAGCTGTGACCTGATGAGGGGGATGATCCCCTAGTATCCAATTGATGAATTACCCCTTAGTGCGCTCTGAATCATGGTCATCAACAGCAAAAATCTCCTTATCTTTTATGTAGTTTCGCCTGATCCTTCTGATCTTCCGTTAAGCTGGCTAAAATTTCACGTGGAACCACCATCATTATTCTGGGTTGCAAATCAATCAGCAAACCAAGTTCATCCAGTTATATGAACTCATGAACCTGAAGGACCTCCTCAACAGGGGCCATTTGTAAATATGCCACTCTTTGATGCTAATAGATTTGCTTTGGTTCGTTCTGTAGATTTTCTAGTAGAACCTTGATCTCCCCATGGCCTGGAAGTATAATGCCTGGAGCCACTTGGGGATCAAACTGCGATTGCTGATAAGGGCCAATAACTTCCCTATAGAGTCCATCTGGAACTTTGACTATCAATTCAGTGTTCAGTATTACTTGGTGGCTGGAGGAGATGGAGATTGCCCCAGCTGCTATGAGAGGCAGCCCTTGGTATTTGTATATCTTGTGGGGAAGGGCACAGGTCTTACGCTTTAATTGATGGTAATGAACTGGAATTACCCTATCACTGTAGGCCAGGCTGATATGACCCATGTTACCAGATCCTTTGGCACTCCACTGGAGGTAAAGTAAATTGGTATCCACTGACCCAGAATTATGAGGGTCTCTGAGTCATGTCAAGGACAGCCCCGTAGTGGTGCAGGAAAGCAGTTCTGATTAACAGATTGTAAGTACTTCTGGGTAGCACTAATGCTGGAGCTACAATAACAATTGACCCAAACCGCAAGGGTATCGCGCTGTATGCTCCCTCAGAGACCATGCTTTCCACATCTGCAGTCCCATACACCATATGATGTTCCACATAAGATTTAATGCCAACTTCACCACCAACTTTGTGAACACTATGATAACTTAAGCCTGTATCAATTATAGCACGGACAGGGGTTTTTGAAATGACAATGTCACAGTATGTACACTCAGAATAAGAAAGAATTCTGATTGTTTAAAATGTGGATATTTAACGGATCTATTCTCCCCAGAAAGCCCATAATACCCTCTCTGACTTTAGAGTACTCTTTACTAATATTGTCCACAGAGAGGGCAGCATTTACCCCTTTTAAGGGAGGCGCATCATAGGATGTATCTGGCTCCTCTGTAGAAATTTGGTCAAACATTTGACAGGCATAAGGCTTCAGTTGCTCCTGGAGTCCACCTTTTGCCATATCATTTTTTTGCACTAGGGTCTTACATCCACCCCTCCAACTGGCTGCTGATAAAGGAATGCGTCATCATACTGAGAGACTTCCGCTGCATATATGTGGATAGGTTCAGGTGGGACGTTTGATGTTGTAATAGAGGAGGTAGAGAATCCCATCTCTACTACATTCTACCTTTTTCCTGATAGCACTGTTCCTGCTGTATGTGATAGACCAGATGGGTGGGGCAACCTCATGCCAGATGCCCCAGCTGACCAAATTCATAAAAATTGACCCTATAAGGCCTGCGTCCATGATTGTTGAAAGATGACCCACAAAGAAAGTTTGACTGGAGTTGATTGGTGTAAACAGGTATAACCTGATAGGTGAACTGCTGATGGTGACTCAGTTGAGGGCAAGGCGCGTAGGGATAATAAAGCTGAGGATTTGTTAAGTGAACTCTGAGCAAGGCAGGGTATTTCTCTGAATAAGTAAGTTCAGCAACTGATGTGGTATGTTTCTGCTCTGTATTGGGTGGAGAAAATGTAGCAGATAGATGGTGCAAAATGCAAATGATTTTAAACAAAGGCACATCATTCTCTAAATATGGATCCATACCATTGTATAGCTAATAGTATGGCTTCACTGTGGAGGTTATTGCAATGCACATATAAGATTTGGATAAAGTTCCTACCCCAATTACCACATGAGCTTCCACCATAAATTGATCAACAAACGTGGTGAGGGTCTCATCAAGCTGGAACCCAATGGTCAAGAATTCTGCCTTCCGCTGTGACATCTTTGCATTACCCTAAAACAACCACAGCACCTTATCCTTCACTTCCTGGTATGTAACGGCACTGTTTGAAAGATAGCAAGTAGCTTGGTCAGCACTTCTGACATCCAAGATGAATATTAATAATTTCACTTTCTGCCAATCTTAAGCACCTTCTGTTGCAAACTCAAATCGTTTGAAGAACCCATATTAATCCCATTACAAATGAACTAAGGCAGCTTATCACTACAAACCTCTTGAAGAAGCCCAACTTGTCTTTTGAGCACAGCTAAGGCAAGTTTGAGTTCTTCATATCCAATGGGTGCAACTCGATGTGAATATCCTCTGTTAAAGTAAGCCTGATGTACCATGGTCAATGACAAAGATTTTTATTTATTATAATTGATCAATGGGCCCCCTGTAGTGAGCACCATTGTTATAAATTTGGTGGTATAGCAGCAATACGCTGAGGGTTTTTTCACAGGGTTACGCCCACTGAGCAATAGGACTGATGATATGAAGATCATCTTCCTCAAAACAAAGAGATATACTTTTTTTAATAAAATATGGAGCAATTGCCCCTATGACACTTCTTTATTTAATCTAATACTTTTAACGGATCCTTTCTGGTCCACTCACTCTCTTCTTACTAACAACCTCCCCTTCTTCAATTGTCTTATCTTTCTTATATCTCAGGGACTTCAGATGATACCATTTTCTCAGATTAGTAATTTGTTCCACCATATCTCATTTGTTCTGTCAGAGTTCATCAATTATTAAATTCATGATTGCCTAGTTCAAGGCGATTTACCAATTATTTGTCATGCATCAACATTTCCTAACCGCTTAATCACTATATCTTTGGCAGAACTTCTCCTATACTCTGAGATTGGCTTCACTTTTCAACTCAGACACTTGATAATACTAATATAGCCTAACCACGATGGTTAATCAATGATCTGCCAGTAATTATATTGGATTACATATCCAGTCATATAGATTTTTGACAATGATAATCAATAAATTTCAAGACTTGATTGACAATATATGATTCACTTTGTTCCAGATGAGCCACAACAGAATCTAGCTTATTGTAATGAAGCTCATAGTAACAATAAACTTTGTCAATGATGATCAGTTGCAAAGTGCATATATACCAATTCTGTGGCACTTTAAAGATTGTTTGCACTTCCCGGTATCAGGGTCATTTAATATTCTCAGTTTTAGTTACACTGGTTTGCAGTGCTTTGCTATGTTACAGAAAGATGTTATTAGAACCACCTTATCAACTTGGCCATCAGACTACTAATACCTTAAACCAGAATATGATTGAAGAGGATTGTTTTTAGTGAGCTTATTTACTTTAATAATGAAACAAGAGGTGGGAAGGCGTTTCTAATACTCCTGATGGCTACCTGCAACTACGCAATCTGGACATAGTCAAGAATAATATTCTAATATTTTAAAATTTTGATTGAGTTTGTTTATGATGACAACTGACTATGCCAGGGATGCTTGATGGATTTTATGAATTATGGAATCATCAACTGAATGTTTTAAATTTTAAATTTTAAATTTATTGCGGGGAAGGCTAACCATGGGATGGACACTTCTGAATATGACTCAGGAAAGATAAACTTAGTACCAGGGGGGGCACCCCAGAGAGGCGATGCTATCTCTTGTTGCCAGCGGGAACGCCACTTATGGGGAGGGGGAGGGAACGTGTGAAGGGGCCGTAGCCACTATTGAGCACGTGTGAAGGAAGGGGTCTGATTTTATGAACCAGACTGGGAACCAGGAGAAGACCAGCTGTTGGCGACGCTGTGGGAGATATCCAAACATCCACGCTTGAAAGTGGTCCACCAAATGAGACTGGAATCTGTGGACAGCTTCTGGGAGGGTGGGGATGGAGCCAGCGATAGCATCCAAGACAATCGTGTGGATAGTCCACATGGCGATTGCAATCACCAGAGCATGGAGGGAGGGTGGAAGGGGGAGGCCATTGATGAAGCAAACATATCTCTTGACAGACTGAAGGGATGCGTTTGATCCCGGCCTAGCAGACGTTGGACTTCGCGCCATATCACTTTAGAAGTGGGGCACTTCTCCAGGCGGTGGAACAGCATTCCATACTGGCCACACATGACACAGGATGAGTGTAAAGCATTAGAGCGCTCAGCTATATGATACACCCGCCTCAGGCAGCGCCACACATGGGAGCGGACTTGAGGCTGCAACAGAGGATGGTTTGCGTATTTCCAGTAGTCTTTTGGGCCTCAGTGGAATAAGGGATGTCCATCATGTCCAGGTAGTCCACCCTGGATAGGAATTGGGGTCAAATGGGGATCACGCCATCATGAATGGGTAGCCCCTGTACCTCTTGTGTGAACTGAGGAGAGGGGCGGCCTCTTCGGGTTGTATGTCCACTAATACAGATTCTCCACTCTGCGCTCCTCATGGAGAGCAGGATTCGTTTGTAGTGGGTTTTAGTCCCATGAGGACCTGTGGCCGATGTGTGTGATGCGAGGTATTTCATCAGAGAGTGGGAGTTTGATGGATTGTTGAGGCCCAAGGCTCAGGAGAAGTTGGAGCAGGCTGCACGGGACCAGTGTTGGGATGGGAGTGTAGGAGCGGTGATGGCCGCAATCCAGGTGCCCAGGATCTTGGCAGCATGGGCTTTGAAGTCAAGCAGGCCCATGCCACCTTGATGATGAGGGCCAAACATGACCTCTAGCCGTATTGGTGGAGGGCGGCCTGACCAAAGCCATCCTTGCAGCAGAGCATACAGGGATTTGAAGAAGCTTGGGGAGAAGGGGATGGCGTGGGCTCTGAACCAGACTTTGAATAGGAGCATAGAGTTGGCAAGAACAACTCTGCCAGTGAGGGTAGTAAGGTGGGCTCTGAGAGAGGCGATTCACTTCGTCACGTTGTCCAGTATACGGCACTCCATTACTGCTGACGCATATCCACCTGCCTCCATCCACACGCCCAGATGGCGCACCGGTCCTATGGTAGGACGTGGCATGAAGGGGAGCACCAGTGGAGCAGTGTGTGTTGAGTTAGTAAGGCGTGGACGTGGGCGAGTAGATGGGCCAGGTTGGGAACTACTTGCTGGGGCCCAGCAGTTCTGAAACTGACCAAGGAGGATGATTTCGGTTTTGGAGGCGTTCAGTGTTGCGTTGCTTACCTGGGAATATTCCTGGATGAGGGCTTCAAGCGCGCGTGCATCTTTGTTATTAGACACCCCCACCACGCAATCATCTGCAAATGCCATCATCTTGACTGGGGTTTGGCCTGGCACATGGACCCCAGTGAGTTGGGCATTCACATTTCGCAGTAGTGGGTCAAGGCTGAAGTTGTATAAGAGTGGGCTGAGGGGGTCCCCTTGTTGCAGGCCCCTTTGAGGTCAGACTACTTCCGTTAGGAAGCCTGGGCCATGCACTGCCATTGTCACAGATTCTGTGAGCAGCATCACTCAGTTTATGAAGCGGGGGGGTAGGCGGAATTGATGGAGGCAGGCCCTAAGGTATTCCCAGTTTACTCTATCATAGGTCTTTTGTTGGTCCAAGAATACAAGTGCCCCAGAGGCTGTGGACTGACACACATTAGCCACAGAGTGCACGTTATCCCAAATCGACCTTCTGGGGATGAAACCGAATTGTTCTGGGGAGATGGTGGCAGATGCTACAGTCCCTAAACAGTTAGCCATGATTTTTGTTAAAATTTTGGTGTCTGTGTTTGTTAGAGAAATGGGGCGCCAGTTGGCTAAGTCAAGCTTATCCCCTTTCTTGAAGAGTGTGACTGTAAAGGCCTCATGTCCTCCTGGTAGGAGGCGCATTTCCAACAGGCTTTGGTTGAGTGAGGCTAGCAGCAATGGGGATATATTTTTAAAATATTTTTTGTAGAACTCATATGGAATGCCATCTGGGCCTGGGCATTTTTGGTTTGGTGCACCGCAAATGGCTGTCCATAATTTGTTCAGAGTAATTAAATTCATTATTTCCGGGTATCAGAAGGTGCAGATATTAGCTTGGTCAAGAAATTCTGCCATTTCAGCCAGCTGAATTGGTTCGGCTCAGTATAACTCAGAGTAATATCTTTGTGTTTTGATTGCCACTTCAGCTGGTGTGTCTGCAATGGAATTATCTGATCTTCGCACCTGTGTGCAGGCCACGCTCTGGCGTGGTGTGAAAATTTTTTAAAGAAATATGCGGTGCACTTGTCACCTTTAGTGATGCGTGTGGCCCTGTATTGGACACAAATCTGATGTTTGTGTTGCCTTTCGAGTGCATTGAGGTGGGCGGCTGCCTCCGCCCACTTCCAGCCCTATGCAGGGCTGTATCCTGTGGCTGGAATATTGGACTCCAAGTGGGCCAATTCTGCCAGCACGCACAAGATAACCACCGATGTGGCTCATGCGCGTCTGGAGGAGAGATGGCAATAGTGGCAGATGGTGTCCTCTTTGAAAGTTGCCCATGTGGAAATGGGGTCCGCACAAAACGGTGCAACAAATGGTTTCACCAAAGTTGCCTCTTCCACCCACATGGAAAATCCTGGTGATGCGAGCTTGGGGGGCAGATTTTGCACCAATGTGGGGCCTTTGCAACTGTGACAGGTAAGTGGTATGTTATCGAGACCGGTCGGTGGTCAGAGAATTCCATTTTTGTTGTTTTAAAGTGGGAGATGTGGGGTTGGAATTTCGCTGGTGTTAGAATAAGGTCAATGCGGTTCATGAACCTTAATTGGCCATTGTGGACGTTGGGACGCATCATGTTTTTGAGCAGTGGGGCATGTTGTGGCAGCGCATCCATTAACCCAAGAATGGCTTTTAGAACGCGTAGTTCTACATGACCCTGTGTGGCGTGGGGCGAGGGCAGCCACCAGTCCGTTGGTGAGGTTAGCCAACAGTTCATGTTGCCAACTAGGAAAAAATTGGGGGGTAGCAGGAGGGATTTGACTGATGAGAAAAATTCCTGACGCTCATGTGCACCGTTTGGGGTGTAGATATTGATGATTGTGTGTGCAACGTCAGCCCACAAGAAGGTGACGATGAGCACTCATCCATTTAGGAATGTTTCTGAGGTTTTGAATCTGAAAAAATTATTTTTCTTAATTAGCACCCCACAGTGCTTTGACCAAAAGGATAGGGATGGTAGGAGCATTGTTTTCCAAGCTTCCTCAGAACCTCGTAGACAGTGGGACTCCTGGATGGCCAGGATATCCATGGGTAAGTTTTGTAAAAAACTCAGTTTCCTAGCCTGGGATGGGGAGGCCTTGAGTCCGGCGATATTCAGCATCCCTATAGTGAAGGTTTCCCTCATCGCACCTTAGGTGTGAGGGGGTGGGCCCCCGGGCCCACCAGCCTCTTCCAGGTCCCCATGGGCTTTCACAGCAGTGTGGGTGTTAGCAGCAATGCTATTGGGATTTTTGTTAATTTTTGCAGAAAGAGTCGCGTTGGCTTTGGCCTTTGCTTTTTGTTTTCCTGACGTCAGTCAAATTTTTTGCAGTGAAGATAAGTTTGGTGCACCATTGAGTGGGGCAAAAAAAAAATTTGGTTGGGATAGGTCCCAAATCAGTTTTGACTGGAGCTTGGGTGCAGCAATTGGGTGAGATCAAATCTCCCATCAGATCCTCAGATTGAGTGGCCCACTTGGCATGGGCCTCCCAATCTGATTGGGTGATGGAATCCCAAGTTACTTCCGCCGCGAAGGTCTCCATGTCCTCCTGGCGTTGTGAGTGTGGGATGGTGGTAGTGGCCTTGGCTGCTTCCTTGGCCGTGGCCCTACGGGCCTGTTTGGCCTTCTTCTGCTCCTGTGGTGAGATGGGCTTTACCAATAGGTAGCAGCCTTGTGCTCCCCATGGGAAAGCCTCCTTGGTGCTTGCAGTTGGTTCATAGTGCGCCTCTCTGCTGGACATGGCCGCTGAGGGGTGCTCTTGGAATGTGATGCCCTCCTTGATGGGGCATGCATGCACCTTATGGCTGAACGCGTCACAGTGGGTGCAAATGGGGGGCGCGCTGTCCACAGTTACCCGGAATGGGTGGGTGGTATGCCCTGCAATGTCAATAAAGGTGGAGTGCAGGATCTGGGTTAGGTCCTTCACGATCTCCTCAGTTGGGGTCAGAAATGCGATGGCTTTGCCAGTGCACAGGTGTGGCATCAGTGTGAAACATTGCATTTTGAAAGATTGTATTTCACCATATATATGGCGAGACCACCTTTCAGGTGTTGCTCCAAAATGTCACATTTTACTGTAGTAGGCAAAAAGTCAAACGTGAGGAAAATTTGGTTTGATTTTGTCCATCTGGTGCATTTGGTTTTGATGACCTGTTGCCCTTTGGGGAGGTCAACCACTATGTGCACTGCTGCAGCCTCATCTGCTGCTATTTTGCTTTCAAAACCTAGGTCCAGCCAACTGCGCGACATGGAGTGAGGTGCAATGTACACCGCGGTCAGGAAAATTTTGTGTACATCTTCACAAAATTTTTCCCATAAGGCCATTTTTTGGATGTCCAGATACACATGGACTCCAAATTCCACCGACGAAAGTGGCTGGGAGTGTGGCGTGTTGATTTACTGGTTGCAACGTGCTTGCCATGTGAGTATCTCCGGGGAAATTGTGACTGCCAGTTTTTTTAGATTTTTTTCTATTCTGTTAGATTCTCTGGGGCGTTTTCAAGTTGAGAGGCTGTGGGCCTTCCGCCTGCTCCTCTTGCCTTGCTTGCCCAACTGTTCCAGACATGGGCGCAGACTAATCTCCCCTTATGAGATTATCAAACTAGATTTAGTCTTGAATTGAATAGGTTGCAAAAGTGTTTGCAACGAGAAAGAAAAGTTTTTGTCATCAACTGAATGTTGTAAAATGTTATTAGTCATTTGTTTGAAGAAGAATAAGCTGGCGTTTTTGTTGTTGCTTCAAAGTCATTAGGCCTCATGTACTTCAATGACAAATAATACTTTAATGACTTGCATGCTTGTGGAATCAAAGGTGCAAGTACGCAATGTGGTGATGGTAAAGCATACATCTTTGAATATGACATTATTGAGGCTTTTGTTCACACTTGTTGATTCACCGTTCACTTGAAAAATGACCCTTTTAAGACTTACTTCACTAAAATGCATGTGAAGGGATCTATCATTTAGATGGATAAATGTTTGTGACAACATCATGATATTACAAGCAACTTATGATGATCCCATGGCTAATATGCATCCTACAGTTGGTATACATCCCACACTATGAAAATCATAGTCATATTCAGATATCAGTCATGGATCTTATCATTGTTGCTCAGCCAGATGTTGACAATGTATTAGATGATGCATTTGTTGATTGCAAAAATTTAAATGAAATTAAATGTAAGATAAAAGATAATATTGTTAACATAAATCACAATCTAAGAGCAGAATATTAATTAAGGTGGAAGCTTTTTTCATATGGAAAATCTGGTTTGAAAATTAACTGTGAAGTGATAATTACACCATTAGATTGCTTTCAAATGAGGATCCTTGATTGTGATACATGGTTCCAGCGCAATGACAATCTCCTCTATGAACTTTTGATAATTGAATATCTCAAAATTCAGTCCACTATTTCTGCTTGCTGCAATAAAGTAAGTGGATGAGAGGAAGCTGTCAAAGACCTTTAACTCTACATGAAAAACATATATGGGTCTTCAGTATACTGTCAAATGGCGCAGAACAGGTTAATAGCGCAAATTCCTTGCTTGGACCACCAATATTGGTCCTTAACATTTAGCTGCAATGCCATCAATTGGCCAGACATACAAAGAGCTTTCTTAATTGCTGAAAACAATCAAAGAAGGACCCAACAAATATTAGAATTGACAAATCGCAGCATCTTATTGAACAATACCTGATTATAGACATCTGCCATTTCATAAAGAGATTTAATGCCTACATGAAATATAAATAACAACATGAATATTTTAGGTGGAAAAATTAGGGATTACTGGTGGCATGTGGAATTTCAAAATTGAGGCAGCCCACACATTCACATGGTTGTTTGGATTAAGAATGCAACTTCATTTGAGACTAAAGAAGGAATTGAACTCATCAATTCAGTAATCTCATGACAAATATCATCTGAATCTGAAGATCCTGATATGCACAATTTGGTTATGCGCAGTCAAATGAATCACTGCACTTATATATGTTACAAAAACAATTAATAAACATGTTGCTTCGCCTTTCCATTTAAGCTATGTCAGCAAACTAACATTGTTAGTCAAACATCAAATGAGTTCATAAGAAATGGCAGATGGTTCTGCATTCTAAAGTGACAAACTGAGGAAAAATGGATAAATAAATACTGCTCTGCAATCCTTCATTTGTAGGATGGCAGCATTGATATTCAGCCATGTGGAATGAATGAGATAATCGCCCATTACATTTCAAAATATATTGCAGAATATGAGCCTGTAAACTTGAATGAGGGTATTGCAGAGGTGATTGGACGAATTTTTCAAGAAGATCAAATCTTGATCACAAGTTGTTTATAATATATATAAGAATTATGGAGTAGCGTCAAATTTCTACATGCAATGTGTATTTAGTTCACCTTACAAATTGCAAAAGTTCAAGAAAGTGAATATTCTTGAACATGTATAAGCCTGAACAACAAATTCACGTTTTGAATTTTGACGGTGATTTTTTTATGTGAGGGTGCTTTAACATCTTTGAGTGATACAAGAAGCACCCTACAAATCATTCAGAATACAACTTCAGGATTTGAGTTTGGTTGAGTTTGCAATGCAATTTGAGCCATACTATACCATTAAGGTCTACACTGAAGAAAGCCTTGATGAAGAGGATGCAGATCAGTCACATCAAAGTTGAAAGCTCATTACTCTCACTCACAAATTCAAAATGGTTGGACAAAATTTCACAGCAGTCATACAAGTGCCATACTTCATGGAGCGCACAGATCCCTAGAACTACTTCTATATCCTTCTTCTTCAATAGAAGCCTTATATATCTGAGAGTGTTCTGCTCAGAGAGTTTTATAATGTGCGAGATGAATTCTTTGCCTGTGAACAAGAATTGAAGGAGAAGAGCCAACACACTGGGTCTTTCCACAAAATAGATTACTAACTTGAGATCACTTTAAACCAAGATCATGCATTTGATATTCTGCAGCAATCACAAGAAGTTTTTTGAAGAAGAGTTTGATGAAGAAACTTCCAATCAAGGTATGACTGATGAACAATTCCAATCAGCAAGTGCTACAATGAACATCAAGCAATGAGAGATCTTCTCTGAAGTTACTTGCAGAATTTAGGAGCAACTGAGGGAAGCAAACAACGCTTCAGACTTTTTGTGACAGGTAGTGCTGGAGTTAGTAAGACCTTCACTTTTAATGCACTAAAAAATCAAGTAAATCACTGCTTTATCAAAAATGCAGTGAAAGTTGCAGCTTTAATGGGTGTAGATTCAAGAATAATTGATGGATCAACTCTACTATGCTTAAGTTACCAGTTCAAAAGGACGGCTTCATTGTCTCCAACATGCTGATGTTGACGGTATTAATTGAATATTATGTGAAATCAGTGGAAGGACATTAAATACATCTTCATTGATAGAATTTTGATGGTCCTTTAGGAGATACTTTGCATGATCAACTTGAAATTAAGGCAGCTCAAGAAGAAGGATGATGAAGAACTTGGAGTTCTCAACATCATTCTGATGGGTAACTTGATGCAGCTTCCACCCATCAAAGGATATCAGGTTTTTGAACAAACAATATGTTTCTTGCCACCACCCCACCTCTGGCGCTACTTCAGATTGATTAAGCTTACTGAGAATAAGAATCAGCAGGATGACACGTGTTTTGCCAATATGATCAATGCTCTTCAATTTAGTGAGATCAAGGGTCCCCCACTTTGACTTGCTGCCATCAAAAATGATGTTGGATGCAACAGGTGAATTTTCCTTAAACAAGGCAATTTGCATTTATCTATTGAGAGTGCAAGAAGATGTCCATAACAATTATTTTTCTTGAGTAAAGATGATCACAGGGAGAGATAATATCAAATTAAAGGTGCAAGATCATATAGATGATGCTACATGAAATGTCAAAAATGTCAACTTGGACATATTATCCCAGCCAACATCAACAAGACTGGGGGCTTGCCAAGGAATATGATATTTATTGGTGCAAAAGTAATGATATAATCTAACATCAATGCCAATAAAGGTTTGTGAATGGAGCAATTGGCAATATCACCAAGATAATTTGGCTGTAAGTCTGTTATGACAATATATATGGCACACATGTTCTCTCTGTTTACATAGACTTTAGTAGAAATGGCATTCATCTTCTTGAAACTCAATCTATTCATTTCCTGCTAAATTAAACTATTGAATGAATAAGAGATAAATCTATCTACTATCTTGTGTTGGGCTTGAACAGTTCATAAGATGCAATGCTGCACCGTTGATTATGCAGTCAAGTACCTTGGAACTTACTTATTCCAAAAGGAACAAGCATGTATCACTTTAAGTAGAGTGAGCTCGCTGGAAGGAGTGCAAATTTTAGAATTGGAGTGCAGTAAGCTCTCAGGAGATATACACTGCAAAGAAAAATCCATTGAGGAGATAGATAGATTGCAAAGTATAATTCTCCAGATGATCCTCAACCAAGTTAAATAAATTGTACTTGAAAGTAATTTTTAGAGACTGTTAAATTATAATTACTCTGCCATTTTATCTTGCTTTTGGTTATAAATGATATAATATTGCACTACTCATTCTATGTAATTATTATAAATTTTGTATACTTATGCATTATCCTTATGGGTAAATCCCCACAGGTTAAAATATAGTCTATCTATCTATCTCTTGTTTCAGCAATCCAGAACATATTTGTCAAGCACTTCTGAATGACTCATAGACTAAAAATGATAAAATAATATATAGTTAAAAATTAAAAAAATGTTTTTTTAATGTAATAAAAATATCAAGATAAATATATTTATAAAAACTTAAAGCACCTGAGACCAAATTTTAGTTCTAATGAAAAACATAGCACATATTTTAGAAAATACAATCATCACTCATATCATAATGTTTAATAGAAATCAGTAATTGTTTCTCTGATAATATATTTAGAGGTAGGAGTTTGAAAATAGAAGTCATTCATGAAAATTCTTTGATACATGGTAATACTTGAAACAACTGAGACCAAATAACAGCTAATACAAAGCTAAAACTTAAGGCGCACTCCAGTAATTGTTTCCATAATAGTATTAGGAGGTATGCACCCCACACCTTTCATTATAGCTGATATTTGGTATCAAGTGTTCTAAGTATTTACAAATATAAAAATTTTGATATTTTTAGCCCATGATAAACACTTTTTTATTTTTAATTATACTATTATCTAGTATAAAAGCCAAAGATTTTCATTTTTTATTATTTCAATTAGTCACAGTATCCATTATCAGCCATGTTTTCTAGTTTCTGAAATAAGTGGCCCATAGTAGTATCTTTTTCTTGTAAATTATGAAAACAATTGAGTTAACTGTACCCTTGGGTTTCTGGGTTTTGTTTGGGGTGTTTACTCATCCAGAATGGCCACTAAAACTTATTTTTATCAGCAGAATCTATGACAGTCAGCAGGTAAATAGCTGATAGATGGAGTAAAACATATAAATTCAGTTTTAAAACATGCATCTTTTAGTTATGGCGCTCTAAGAAACTATCTTATAAATTAAAATCAAATTTTATGCATTGATGTTTGTTTAACCTCTCTTAAACTACTTATCCAACTTCAAATAAACCTGGCACTGATATTCTATGATATATATAATTGTTCAGTTGAATTGATTGTTAAAATGATTTCAGGTATAAGGTATGGGGTAATATTTATTAGCTTTAATTTATTAAGGTGTTTTGATTGGTCAATTGTATGCCAAACTTAATGATTGCCACCTAAGATACTCATTTTAGATTAGTTAACCTTATTAATTAATTATATGGTAAACTCAACAATTGTCATCTATAATAAACTAAACTTAATACACTATGATATCATACTTTGACCAAATTTTGAACATACCCTCGACCATTGTCCAATTATCATATAAAAATGAGTTATATAGATGTAAAAACTACATATACCTTTTTCTTCAATTCCAAAATTTTGCATCTAAATTCAATAATTTATATTTCAATTTCAGCACTTTGCATTTCAATTTCAGAATAACTTTTTTAAATTTATTTTATAATCTCTAATGAAATAGAGGCAAGTATATTATTGCCCACCCTTTTTTTCTATTTAAAAATTAAATTGTATATTTCTTATGTCAAGTTATAATCTACCAAGTGAAAACACTGATGCTGAGGAAATTGATGAGTCTGTAGCTAAAACTAGATACAATGCAATCACTAATGCTAAACGCCTTAGCCTTTATTTGATTGATATATGGTAATTAAATACTACAAAGGAGCAGCTGATATTTTAGAAATAAACTATAATTCTGTAAGAATCATAACTTCTAATTATGAATCAAGTGGGATTATAGAAAAAAAAATAAAGGTGGAAGCAAGAAAAGAGATTTTAATCAAACTTACATAGAAAGAGTTGAAAAGTTGGTCTTTTTAATTTAGTAATAACCTTGAAGGAGATCAAAGAAACGTTGAGGACAGAAAAAAAATTGATTTCAATTTCAAGTTTTGATAAATGTTTCCAGGAATTATAAATTATGATAAAGTTACCCTATCAAGAATTAGATAGACTAGATAATTTTTAGAAAACTTTAAAAATTCTATTCAAGGTAGGCTGACTTGGGGATAATAATGCACTGATTAATAGGAAAAAAATCAATGGGAAAAGAATGATGGAGGATGGATGGGATGGATGGAGATCTTTCTTTCACTTCAATATCTAAATCAAAGCAAAATTTGGATTTTTTAAAAAATATATAACACAACCACTCAATCAAGCCAAAGCTTACCAATGTCAATTCAATTGACGCCTGCTGCCCCATCCTGGGGTGGTGCACCGCCATCTGGCATCTTACAGCTGCCACTGAAGCGCGCCTAGGCTGGCTCTGCTAGCCCTCCCAACGCTACTGGGCGTTATTTCCCCCCTTGGAACTTGGACCACCACCTCACAAGCTCTCAGATGGTGCTCTGAAGCCCTTTGGTGCTCCCATAGAGCAATTGCATTTTGGCCTCCAGGTCAAATATAGGAATCTCTTCCCATATGCAAGTGCAGCCATCATTAAGATGGCCATGGCAGTTTTCAAACCTGCCAGTTGTATTGACTTTCACCCCTTTAAGGGGTATTTTGACCTCAGCTTCCATTATGAAGCCAATGCAGTGGCAGCAGCCAAGCTGCAGTTAATTTATAAAAAAATTCCTTTGCCCACCATTTGCACCCAGCTCCTGAATGAGGCCACTTTGGTGGTCCAGTTTGCCAGTTGCCCTTCTTCCTTTCCCCCAAATGCCTCCACCATGAGCTCACAGAGAGTTTGGCCATTTATGGTGCAGACCCTGTGTTGCAGTTCATGGTGCCCCATGGAGAAAATCATCTGTCAGGCCCTCATGCCTTTGTGGCGATCCACCCATTTAATTGTGACACCCATTGTCATGGAAATGGCAGAAGAAGTTTAGAACAGCCTGCCAGTCAGGATGTGTAAGCATCCAGAAAACAAGCCAGAATGCCAGAGGCATTGCTGACCATATGACTTGATATGGAGCTGGGAAATAGGATACCACAAAATGGTGGCGGAGTGTTAGGGTTAGGAGTATCCCAACAGCAAACCACACTGAATGGATTTCAGACCCAGGGGTTCTGGCAACAGGGGTGGAAACTACTGGGATAGTTTCTGCGAGATCCCTGGTTGTTAAAACCACTTCATTGGGGGTAAAAGAGAGGTGAATTTTTTCTTGTAGTTGGTGAACATAGGGCCATAAAATCCCTGTATACTGCTGCCAAAAGGTCATGAGAACCAGGTTGTAGAGCCAAAAATTTTGGACTTGTTGAGCCCAATTGGCGATAGAGGGAATCATGGTAACCAAGAGAATTGGTAAGGTCCACCCAGAGTGCAGAGCGGTGGACCTCCAGGAAAACACCATACAGAATGTGGTTGAAAGAAAGGAGATAAAAATTTGGAGTTTTTTAATAAAATTTTTATTTGGGAAATAAAGTAAGAAAAATTGACCAACAATCTTCTCAGTGCCTTGCAACTGATTAAATAGTGGTCAATTGGTAAAAGCATGGTTGGGGTCCACAAAGTTGGCCTAATTGGCAAATTGGATGGTAGAGGGGGTTTATTCTTTGGAAACTGTCATCACAAAATTTGGCAGTGGGCTGAGTCTCTGTCAGTTTGACCTCAAATGTCTGGACCAGGGGTCAATTATATTTCAAATGGTTAGCATGATGGCATTTGGCCCAATGAGTGATGGAAATCCCCCAAGGCCATCCAATATAGGGATGGGACCATTTGGTTGGGAACAGGTTTGGGGCGGCCAACCTGCCCACATTTGGTCAATTAACCATTCATTTGGTTGATAGAGGCCCATCAGGCACAACGCCTGAATTACTATTGGAGGGTTTCAAACTCTCATCAATGGCGCCCAATATTTGTTCTGCTGATTTTGGGGTCAAATTGGAACCATTGGGCGATCTGGCTGATGCTTCATTCTTCATGCTTTTACAGCTATTCAAATTTTGGCCATCAGCACAATTGCCGCCCAAATTAGATCTGACTGATTTCAGTTTGATAATCTCAGCACAGATTTCACTGATTCCCCACAACAGTTCTGCTGAGGTGAGTGAGGAAATTGGGGGTGGGATCCAAAGCAGACAAGCTGTCACCCATTGCTCATCAACTATGTGGGCGAGATTGCCCTGGGTGATGAAGGTTACCGCCATCCTCTTTGGTGTTTTCTTACTTGGGAACAGAAAGATAGCTCGATCAAGAGCCAAAGGACACTCTCTGAGACTTACACCCATCTCACAATTCCCCATCTGCACCATGATCAGGTCTGCCCCTGATCATCCTTTTTGGGCACATGTTGAAAATGGCCGCGCCATCTGCCCCTTGTGCTTTGAGCTTGACCACTCAAAGTGCAAGTGCCCTATGTTTTTGCTTCTGCCACTTCCATCACCCCTCCTTCTGGCACTGCCCCAGCAGCTGCCTCACTCCAATTTTTTTTTTAATGGGGCGTGATCCTCCTGCTCCCACCCTTGGGTAATTCTGGCACTGCTTTGAAAGCAGCAGCCAATCAGAATTTAAAATTTTTTAAAAATTTGAATAATTCAACCAGGTTATGAAATCCTGTGTTGATGTCTTAAACTGTTTCAGCTGAGCTGCCATGGTCAACTATTCATAGCCAATCAGGTTCTGCCACCATACCAACTCCTGTGGCTGGGCTAGCGCTAGCCAAGATTAATCAATTCAAGTGTCTCAATTGGATTGATGATAGCAACTGACCATACACTGTGAAGCTGGATTTCACGTTGGAGGAGTTTTTTATTGATCCTCCTGATTTTCACTCCTGACATTTTTGCTCTAAAAGCAGTTGTCCAAATTATAAAAATAATGATCAAATGGCAGTGGAAGCTGCAGCTGCCCCTGCCCCTGCCAACACCCTCCTCTGCCAGCATCTTCATGGGGTGATGGAACCCCTAGTTGAGGATATTCCCATCCCAAATTTCCCTTCCAATTTCAATGAAGATTCTAAATATGAAATTGAGGAGCTTGCTTTCAGTTTGAGCTGCGCTTGCATCAATGTGGCAAAAACCTCTCTTTTTGACTCCAACTATCCTCAAACACAAAAGTACATAAATTATTTCACTTGTGTGCTGACTTTCATCACTTTTGCTGAGCATCAACTTGCTCAATATGTTGAGATGATGGATACTGCTGGCCTCATAACCAAAGAAAACCTGCAGCTATACCTCCTCATGTCCCATGTCGCTGATGCCCCTACCCCTATGTTGTCTACCATAGTCTGCCAGCTAAAGTGGGTGCCAGACAAAAGTTTCCCTAGATCTTCCTCGCCTTCTGATATGGCTTCCTTGGCTGATAACATGGGGGCTATATTAGAAATTTTTTTAATTTATGATAATCCCTTTGTTTGGCCCATTTGCAAATAAAGATGCGTGGTGGCTCCCCTTTTGGGTTGGGCACCACTAGTGCTAAAAAAAAAGGAAAATAAGGATGGATCCTGGTAACCTCCACACATTGTATTATGATAGTCCAGGAATTCTATGGACTACCTTGCTATATGTTATCTCAGTTTGGGGCATTGGTGCACAATGTTAACACAGTCAAAATTGTTCCCTAACCAAAGCTCATCTACCAGGATTGAACTTGGGGAAGTGGTCATTGAGTCAGTACTCTATCACTGGGGTATATATGGAGTAAATAATCCTGAAATGATTTTGTTGAGAAAAGAGTATGCCCTTTAGTTTAATAATCCCTTCAAAGATGATTATCCCAAGGCTATTTTTATAGATGGATCCTCTCTAATTTTTATATCAAATATAGCCAGAGAAGATCTAGAAGAGGAATATATGCTATTGTGAATATTCTAATGGTGAGATGTAGGTCATTATTTTTAATTACTAGTATGACTATTGATAGCTTGTAATATTATAAAACTGTTGTTTATTGAATAGTTAATAGTAATATATTTGGTTGGGACCATCTAGTACTAAAAAAATAGTAATATATTTGCCAATTATATATGATCTTTGCTCTTAACTATACAATAAAAAACTCTTCATGGAATATATCTTATATTAGACAATGCTAGAATTCATAGGAGGTAAGATATAGAGAGAATGACTTCATTATTTAATTTTGAGTTTAAGTTTTTATCTCCATATTCATACATGCTGAATTCAATTGAAAGTACCTTTTCAAAGATAAAAATGGTGTTAGATCAAAATTAAGAAGCAGTGCAAGTGGGTTGCTATCAGAAAAATTATAGAAGAGACTGCTACTGTTTTTTTAGCACTAGGTGGTCCCAACCTAAAGGGGGTTACACCAATCTAAGAGACTGCTACTGTTTCAGCCACCGATAGTACAGGGTAGTTTAGACTTATTCTTAGAAATATTACAGATTGTGCAGCTGAATTGCTCTATGCTCATCAAAAAATATGTTTTATAATTATCCTTCCTATATATCCAATAGATTTAATATCTTTAATATGTAATTTTGTTACCAAAAATTGTGTTTAAATTGATTTGTAAAATGTTGAAATTGAAATGCAATATGTTGAAATTGAATTGTAAAATTGGTGAAATTGAAATTATGATTATATGCTTTTAATAGCAATCGGTTTAACGTTTCGGCTGAGTGGTTTGTCGTTATTCAGTTGATTCGATAGGTTCAGTTTAGTTTTAGCTAAGCGGTTGGTTAGTAGATTTGATATGGTCAATGGTTTTGGGTAAGCGGTTTGGTAGTTATATAAATATAAACTCTATTTTAAACGACTCGAACCATCTGGTAATTAAGCGTGAAGAAGCCGCGGTGCCTGAAAGTTAATAAGGCTTAATACTACAACTTCATTTGGAATCAAAGCACAAACTAATTAGAATCGATTTGATCTATCATTTTATACGAGCGTCACAAAAGGTTGCGGTGAATCAATTTGAAACAATTAAAATCTATCCAATAAATCAGTTGTATGAATCAAATATCTTTTAACTTGGAGTACGTTTCAAAATTGTAAACGGAACCCTCAATAGCATACTCCGTTGACAACGGGTTAAGCATCATTCTACCTGACAGTCTTATGTCTGTTCATGATTCTAAAATGGGTTACTCCTCTTATGAAATCAGTATTAAAGCTGACAGTTTCATTACCGCTGATTCCTAGGGAAGTAATCTAAGTTTAATAAAATCACTACGCTGATTCAGGTTTAAAGAAATTATCAATTTAGTATTACGTTTTATACAACCCATAAACAAACCTCCGCTTATATAAATCTGCGACCTGAAACCTGTTCAAATTAACGGGTTTACGGTACCAAGCGACGGTAAGTATTTAAATCACCTTATAAAGCTTCTGCAACGTACCTTGTCACCCATATGGAATTATTCGGTTGGAAGGCATTTGGTATCCTAGCTTCAGCTTTAGCCAAGGATTACTCAGGAGGGCATATCCCATTTTACTTTACCTCCTACCCAAATGCTTTATCGACCATCTCGGATGTTTACACGACTCTCTACTCGAACCCTCAGCCTGGACAACAGAGCGGCGCTCAGTTCCCATACACGAAGATTGCCAGCCTGACGGATCATGTAGGACTTGCCAAGGTGTACCTCATCGGCAACCATCGGGAGTACTTACTTCAGTCTGGATTTGCTCCAATCCCACAGCAGTGTACTTGTTACTGGATTGATGCCAAATTATTAGCTGCGGGGGGCGAAACTATTCCAAGTGGAACTTATCAAATCCTCATCAAGGAGGATGTTAGGGATGGTTATATAGGCTATAGGCAAGAGTCCGGTTACTTTAATTTGGTGTTCACTCACACAGATCTAGCTTCAACAGTTCCAGGAAAGCTTCAAAATCATAGCAAGCCAATTTAAAAAACTGGTTACTAATGGGATTGATTTATATAAATAAACTTTATTTGTAGACTTTTACTCAAGTCTTACTTTTAAATTTTTTTCTTGCACTGCTTCAACCCATTCAGTAGTTAAGTGTGGTTATCATACTTAAGTATTAAAAATCATACGTTTTTTATAAGCTTGTTTATGCCAAAATTTGAATAGAGTTAGGGTATTATATTCGACTAAATTATATTTTAATGGAATCTATTTAATTTACATTTTCCAAATTTGGTGCTGCAAATTTTAGATTCAAAAGATAGTTGGGTTGGCAACAAAGTTTAATTTGAAACTCAAGGACAATATTTTGCCTTGTAGTTAGAGAGAAACCCATAAAATTAGAGCTATGGGTGTATGAAACAAAAATAGTTAATAAAGCGGTCTCTATAATTACAATCCTACCATTATTAAATGAGTGTTTTATATAGCCTACCCTATCAAAATTTAACAAGCTTTAATTAGACCTCAATGGCTTTCACTGCTATTTTAAACTCTTAAAGCCGAGCTAAACTTTTGGCAAAACTGAAGCTAAAAATGAGCCATATATATAATTAAAAAATCGGGGTGTGGCTGTGTCGTGGACACGGCCGTGTGTTTTACGTGAATACGTGTACATGGGTAATATTTTCTTTGAGCATATTATATGTATGTCAATCATTTTTGAACACTAAGGAGTCCTTCGGATTTCCATGTTTTATTTGTGATGGCAACATTTTCCTTTCGTCGGGTTCAGGAAAGAAATCAAGTAAACAAATAATTACTGTGTTATAACTTTATTAATGATAGGTCTGTGATATGAAAAGTACGAAACAAATGGCATACAGGATACATCGAGATTTCTGGTAAACTAAATCAATACATGTATTACCTAGCGTTGTTGGAGAAGTTTTGATGTAAGACAAATTAAACTCGCTGAGCATGAATTCAGGCAACGAGCAGTCTTGCGAGACATTAATATTAAAGTCTCTGACCATCATGATTGGTGTAGTGAGATCTGGCTCGTATTAGGGTATAATCTTAACAATGTTTTTAGAATAATTTAACAGCGATCGTAACATACAAAGCTTAATTTCTGCTAACGCTGTGCCCATATAGATGTACCCACACCCGAGTATGAATTTGAAGATGCTATTGAATGTTACGTTTACTAGACAGACATCACCAACCTTTGGGTCTTTGATCTGCAAATTCATCTCATAAATACCAATGTTAACTGTTACAATCAGTGAAGCTATTGATGTTGTGATATATGGCGACTCCACTGGCTATGCAACTTGATGATGATACCGCTGCCGATGATGTAGTTACAATTTGTCTGCGCTTAGCAGTATTACAATATGATCTCAGATCAAAGCCAAGCACCTGCACTGGCTTGAAGTCTTCTATCCACGTCTCACTAATTGCCAAGTAATCAGATCGGTTGATGATGGAATCAGTAGATATGTCTTCTGAGCACGTGACCAAGCTTTGTGCATTAATGGTGGTGATAAGTATAAGACAACGCTGATCAGGAACATAATCACAAAACTTTTTTACTTGTGTGACTAGTGTTGGCAGAGGATGTTGGGCCAGTCGCTGGTACTCATCTTGTATATTTCTAACTGTAGGAGACACATGACCAAATCCATGATAAAACTTAAAATCATTTCAGGCATTGATAATATAAAGGCCATCTAATGATGTGACATGACTCAAAGCCACATAAACTAGTTAGTTTTGCTGCGATTTATCATATTGATACAAGACTTGATCAAAAGTGCCTCCTTGAGATTTGTGTATCATGATCGCACACGCTGGCACAATGGGAAACTGTATTCAGCGGCATTTGATCATCAGACCAAGCAGTATGTTGGCACTGCGCGTTTTTATCAGTGTCCACTTGAAGTTGAGAACCTCACACTTGCAGATTACATGTGGCTTAGCTTTGAGTTGACATTGCTGGCCCAACATCTCGAGCAGGAATTCAATCCATAGTCTGAGTCACTGTTTGTGTGTGGCCACAGATGTTGACGGTTCATTCTGTGCCTCTAACTCTGCAAAGTGCTCATCTTCACTGAGCAGCTTTATATTCTTTAACACACCAATTGCGCCATTCACTATGCTATCCTCAACATCAATGTTAGTTGTAACCATGTAAGGGTAACCCAGTGCAAGCAGGATCTTATAAGGCAGTCCACCCAACTTGATGACACTCATTTTGTGAAGCTTTTGCCAGGCTGTAGCAACTTTGTTGTGATTCTTGTAGCTGATCAAAGTGTCATCGGCAATGCTGTATATCTCTGTCACAATAGCACTGCTGTTGTATGAGTCCACACTGTGATTTTGATGATACAAATGCACAACGCCGATCAAGTTCATATCACATCAATGTTGGGTTCTGAATCATAACTCAATGAGTTTAATTTCATCAACATTGAGTTGCTCTCTGTTGCCAACTTTAGTAAGTATAGCAGAGAACATAGCATTGCTTTGCCATATTACTTGCTGTAGTGTATAGTAGTTTAATGATTGGCAGAGCATGGCACCACCAATCATGTTGCATGGAGCTCAATAAATGGGTGTAGTGTTAACTGGTGGCAGTTGGCAAAAGTCACCACAGAAGAAAACATTCATGCCACCAAATGGTTGATCATGCGCACTGGTGATCTTCTGCAGATGTAAGTTGATCTTGTATAACACATCTGATCTGATCATGCTAACCTCGTCAATTATCATGCATTTTACACTGACAGACATATTTCTGTAATTTTGCAGAATCTCTTGTGACATTGTGCCAGTCTGATGTAATTGTGTAATTTTGAAAGCAGAATGCACAGTTACATCTTGGATATTGATGGCAGCTTTGCCAGTGGAGGCACATGCTACAAATGCGTTGATCAAGTAGTTGTGTTGCACTGTGAAGTGATTGTATATTTCCATTGTGAGTTTCAGCGCATAGGTCTTACCGCTACTAGCAGGGCCGGTGAAGAAAACCTAGATTGATTCCAAGTTGTGTGTGTAAGCAATGTATCACCTCCAGAAGTATCTCTCATTGACCAAAGTTAGTGCTACACATCATGCGACAGAAGTCAGCTTTGTCCATTGCATTCAGTTGCCAGTGAACTGCAGACACAGATGTCACCATAGTCACAGCATCAAAATCATCTGCATTCTCTATGCCGCCTTACTGTACTATACTTTTCACAAACTCCTCACGCTGATTGTGGGCACCCAATGGATCTTCATCAGACTGTTTACACACCTGCTGCAGTTCCTTGACCACACGTTCAATATCAATGCTTGATTCATATTGTTTGCACTTCTCCATGATCTTGGCCTCTCTGGAATCATAAGCCTCCATAAATACACTATAGTCAATTATGCCAACTGCCTCATAGCAAAATGGTAGATATAGCATGACCATCACTTATTTGTGGTTCACAATATCATTGGTCTCATACAATCTGTAGTGTATAATCCTACAATGGTCTCTTTTACAATATGTGACTGAATGTGCATTAACGTCCTCTGTGTCATCCTCATCATCTTCACTGCACTCTTCATTATTGTTGTCATCTTGACGTTTTCTCTTTTTGTTACTGATAGCCATATACCAAGCAACAAAGTTAGCCAAGCATATTGACTCTAACTCCACAAGCCTATCCTCATTACACTGAATCATTGTTTTGGTCCAGATGTTGGTGCTGTTCTCATCTAACTGTTCTCTGTCTATCATAGCCTTATGCTTGCAAGCCTTCTATCTCTTGTGTGGCCAAACAGTAGGAATGTAAATAACATCAATGCTGGCTATACTCATTTTTTGGCAAAGCAAGTACCAGGCAGCCTCTTACGATGACATCTCAACTATGTTGAGTAACTTCAAGCTGAGTTGTTTCAACAATTGTAGATATTCTTTCTCCAGGTATTTATCATTTAACTTCATTATCTCATGATGTAGATGGCTAATGCCTCAATTTGACTTTTTAATGTATTCAACTATGTAAGCTGCACAGCTGTACTCTTCAAGTATAAACTGCAAGTCACTATTAGAACCCAGTGTTTGTGCAATCCATGGATTGAAAGTGTTGGTATAAATCTCTGTGAAGTCATGTTTAAACATCAGCGTTGGCTGATGTAACATAGATCAGATTATATCCAAGTACTGTGCCTTTATTATATTGTTGTCAATATAGAACTTGCCAAGTGTGTCATAATGTTTTCCTCTAGTAGTTTGCGCAGTTTAGCTACCTTTAGTTGGAAACTGCTGTGACGACCATTGTCTTTTGACATTGGCAGTAGCACTCATGTCTTGCTCATCGCCAGTAGGGTATATTGAAGTGGCATTTTATTTCACCTCATTTGGTACAAGTAAATGTATTTCAGTAAACTTGATTGTTGTACTGATCACCTGGCAAGTCATCACAACTAACAGAACGCAGATAGGTGACCAGTTGAATGATATTAGGCATACTTTTGGACACTGGCTTACAATAAATTACAATTGGGCCACAAAAGGATATGTGCATGCAGACTGCCATGATGTTGAAATTCAATTTATTGAAAGAAGTCCACAACACAATACTTGCCAAAGGGATTTATCTTACCCTTGGCTTGCAGCAATACCATCACACAGTCTACCAATTTATTAAAATAGATGAAACACATAACATGATCTTTGTCGACCAAGTGACTGCATATGGATTGAGTCAAATCTACTAGTGAATCAGTTACGCTTAAATCAGTAATGCATCACTCAAATCAAGCAGTATTTTGAGAAGATTCAGCCAATGTATTTCATTAGCACTTAGTGTAAAGAACATTGATGGCTTGCCCAGCTGACATATCATCACAAAAAGATCCTTTTTGCAATCCATCCAATACTGCACAGAATTTGGTAGAGATTTGAGAAATGAAAGGTTCTTATCTACACACTCATCTAGGAATGTATGATATTCCAGCATTTTGCAAGTGATATTAGAAGTCTGTCATATGCATCAGAACATACTGTATATTCATTTGATGACATGCAGCCACATAATTTTCATGGCCATGTACAAAATGTGCTTAGGTGTGACACCATGGTGATCACTTCTACATATCTTGCTTGTTGCAATCATGAATGAGGTAATGCGCACATCCAAGTTGAACTGCCTGCCAGTACCATAGTATATTGCAGGGAACGATAGTTCTTTGAAATACACATCATAAATAATGTTCAGCAGTGTTGAATGCTGGCCTGGAGTAATGTTGAGACAATTTTCCTTATTTTACAGCATAGTGTGCTGCCTTGCAAGTAGAACCTCTGACTCTAGTGCACCACTGTCACACTGTAGATACTTGATCAGATCATCACTGGTGGTGTTGGCTACCACACAACTGGTTACTATGTTAGCATTAAATAAATCCCAGTTTACTGTAATCTTGAAATGCTTATACAATGGTTGACCAAGTAAGAATAGTAACCAAGATTTTACCACTGACTTTTTGACCACACCACTCAGATATGTAGATTTATGTATCATGTCCTTCTTGATGTTGACATTGAACACCTGATCATCATTCAATTGATGTGGTAGCTGTTGCACCATTGTGTCCATATTGACAGGTACATTAATGACTTGTTCAATGATGCCATAGCTGCCATCATAATGCAACTGACATATCTGCATAAATGGTAGACATGGTGATACTAGTTGTGCATTGATTGAATCTAATGTGGGCAACCCATGTTGCTTAGGTGGATACACAAATCTGTTCGAATGTGACAACATGGGCACTTTGTCTGAGTCCAGTGATTTCATACATGTACCGCACAGTTTAAAGCCAGCTACTGCCTCTTCTGGGAAAGTATTACTAAGCAGCAGTAAGTGTTTTTCTTTTGGTGGCTTCAATGAGTGCAGAAACTATAGATGGTCACACACATCACACTTATGCCCAAATGGATTGTTGACAAATGTAGTAGTGAAATGTGCACTAGCTGCTGCCCAATGTTCTTCATAATCAGCAATTGCACATAATTGATGTCTATACAGTCCAGCATTGATATAGAAGTGATTACATCATCCACTTGCATAGGCTTGGCCACCTCAGCTGCAGATATACTGGTGCCATCATTGATCCACTTGGATGCCTTCATTCTTTTATGTTCTCAGCACCACTTCACTCTGTCATATGGTGTTTTATGGATATCACTGGATTGCTCTTGAGAAGCCCCTTCCAACCATATATGATCTCTATATTTTGATTTGGCTTTTTGATGAGTATAGACCAACATTGTATTATTTATTTAAATTTTTGACATGATATATGTCCTATAGCTGGGGGGTAAGTTCAAAGTATGAGATTATAACTGATGAGCCTAAATTATTATGGGTGTGGATTGTTTTTGCATAGGTTAACAATAAAATCAACTATATTTAAAATGAATTATTGTAGATGGCAATCAGTAAAAAAGTATAGATTAGCCAATTAAATCAACCAGATCTAACATAAATTATTGGTGATGGTGATTAGTAAATTTAGTATAAATTGATTAATTAAATCAACCAAATAAATAAAATGAGGTAATATAGTTAGTTAACTGAAAGTTTACTATATGATTGACTTAAAATATCAACTAAATAATAAAAACTATAAGTAAAAACTGCCAACCTTATACCTGAAACATTGGACTAATCAAGTCAACTGAATAATTATATATATATATATATATATATTATAGAATATTTGTGTCAAGTTTATCTGAGATTGGTAAATAGTCTAGGAGTAGGTGTTGAGAACATGCATTTATAATGATTTATTTATAAGATGATTTTCTAAACCACCACAACTAAAATGCTACCTAATTTATATATAAAAAGACAAATTCTTTGATCCTTTAGCTATCAAGTGGTGTAATTAAATTTTGGATGTAGATGATAGATATGTAGCTGCAACACCAAACTGTATCTCCTGATTTTAAATTAAATTTATTTGAGGCATGCCAACCAGAGGATGGACATTGCTGATAAAATGTGATAAACCTACACCACCGGGTGACAAACAAAAGAGACAAAACAAAAAACCTCTCACCAGGCAGGTAGTGGAGACCGCTAGCCCACCATGGCAGAGGGGGAGGGAGGGTCAGGTGGTTCTTCTATAGGATCAGCAAGTTGGGAAGAATCACAGTTGTTGTAGAAGCGGATAAGTGCAGAGAGCCATGGCATTGGGGCATCAGCATGGTGGGGATGGAGACAGGTGAAATATTGATTACTTACCTCAAGATCAGCTTAGAAGACAGCCTCCATTAACTCTGCCACATGATGCTCTGCTTAGATGTGGGCATCTGGGAGTTGGGCCAAGCTGGCAAGCATTTGGCAGGTAGTTTTAGAGGCTGGGTTGAATTCAGCTAGTCTTGCCACATGCATGACAGCAGTTTTGGTGACATCCAGCAATTTGGAGATTTCCTCCTGTGCCACTTTGGGAAAATCAGGGGGAAGTTGATTGTGCTCAGCCCTTTACTGAACTGAGCCATTGCTTGGGCCACTGCTTTGCAGAGCTGGCTGCAAAGGGGTGAGGCTGCCACTGCAATGGCAATCTGGTGGTCACTTTGGTAGGGGGCAGCATTGGGTTTAGGAGCATATCATTTGGGGGAGAGAGATTTGTCAAAATCCAAATTGTAAAATTCATCCCAATCATAATCAATTGGGCTTTCTTCACCAGTTTCAGCATCCTTATTCATGAGAATTCCACCTGTCTCATCAACCTTATCCAATAGCTCCTAAGGATTCTGGTTTATGTGGATAGTGGATGGAGAATTTGGGAGGATAGGATTCAATAGGGGTGCTTGGGTACAAATGGTAGTCCAAGCCTGACTCTGATTGAGCAGTTGGTGCCCAGGGTGGGGATTATGGCTGGAGGATTTGGAGGATGACTTTCCATATTGGGTCAATGTGCAAGAATATTGGGCAGAAGAAAGCAACAAAATGCCCCATTCAGACTACTGAAATGGGTTTAGAAATTGAACTGAGGGAATTGGCATGGGGGCAAAACCATTTAGTGTGGTCAAGAGAAAAACAAATGGGGCAAATCAGTTGACCATGATTGACATGAGCCCAAAAGAAATGCTTAGGTGCTGCAGCAATGTGAGCATGTGGGGGGATTTGTTGTGTGATGGTAGGGTGGTGGGGAATAATAGTGGCAGTGGTGCGAGGGCCTGCAAGGTGCTCCATGCCAGAAGGAACAGCAAAGACCAGGTTGGGCTGAGTACCATAAGACAAAAGCTCAGTCATCAACTCATCATAAAAAATTTGGGGTGGGAGATACAAAGGGAGGTTAGCAAATGATACCACTAGAGTGGTGTCATCAGGGAGATGAGTTTGGGTGGTGGGGACAGGAGTATTTTTATAAATAAGTGGAGTCAATACTGCCACTGCAGCATTGCTTTCATTGGGAAGCCTATATCAAAATAGTCCTTATAAGGGTAGAAACCAATGAAGCCAGCTGGCATGAAGGTAGCAGTGTCAAGTTTGATAATTATCTTATCAGCATATGAGAATAAATACCTATAGTTGATATGGAGACAATAACAGATGGTGGATTTGGGTAGGGTGAGAGGATGGGGGTGAGTTGGGTAGATGTGTGCAAGGTGAAGTGCTAAGTCCCATGGGGGGACAAATTGGCCAGTAGAGTTTGGTAGACTATTTGAGCCCATCCAACTTCATTTCCCTGCTGGGCAGAAAATGCTGGGAGGTGGATCACCACTGCCCCACACTGGAGCAGCGGGTGGTGGATCCGCTGACATCAAATGGGAAAAGGTTGTGGCCAGGTGGTGGTGGATAAAATTAAACTTTTATATAAATTTGCTCAAAAGTGAGTTTGAGCAGAAAGAAAAAAAGTTGTATCTCCCAATTTTATCAACAGTTTTCTGAATTGCCTCCCAATATGGAAGCAAATTTAAAGACTTGTTCACATCAAAAGTGACAGCCTATAAAATGTTTTCACTTTTTAAATAAAGTCTATCAATATAAATAATTTATTGATTCTATTGTTTCTTTATCCTAGAGTTACAAACTAACGTTACATAAAATTCAGTTCCTTTTTATATGACAATCTCCGCACTTTCGTTTTGAACTTTTTGTCCACCTATTCTAATTAGATTAATCGTTTGCTCCAGTTATATTGCTTCATAATTAGTTTTATATAAGTTACTAGCCGTTTACCCATGCTTCGCTACGGTGTCTATAAAATTAGATTTTCAATCTATTAATTTAGATTTTATATTATAGACAAACAAAACCACTCAGTCAAATCCAATTGCTCAATCGAATCAACCAAAAACCACCAACCACTTAGGCAAACCTAACTGAAATTATCAAAACAACCAATAACTAATCACCTCCAAAGCTAAACTGTATCCTATCGATTCGACCAAAAGCCATTAACCACTCGGCCAAACAAAAAAAACCTATCGAATCAGTCAAATAACACCAACCTGCTACCCGAAACATCTCTATACTTAAAATCAATGAGCATGTGACATATCTTCCAAACTGCTAAATCAACTTCTACTTAACTTGCCAAAAGTATTTTATTAATTAGGTGAATCAAATTAGGCAGGTTTTTAAAATTTATAAACCTAACATCCAGATACCCATGCTTCGCTACAGTATTTAAAGTTTATCGGATGATAAGCTCACATTGTAGCCTATATGCTGTGCCAGCACTACTCTCAAGCCACTCGGACTAACAGCTTCGCTGTTGCCCTCGTGACTGGTGAGCTGATTATCCTAACTACCTAATCTACTTAAACTCTAATACTGATCTTTGAGTTTCAGGTGAGCAATTTGGTAAATTATTAGATACTGACGGAGTTACCCGTGCTTCGCTACGGTGTCTATAGAATTTCAGGTGATTCGAATTGATTAATTTAGATTTTATATATAGTTAAGCAATAACTACTCGG
>JAKSZP010017332.1:0-123773 GCA_022478985.1 Massospora cicadina
CACATTTCGCAGTAGTGGGTCAAGGCTGAAGTTGTATAAGATTGGGCTGAGGGGGTCCCCTTGTCGCAAGCCCCTTTGAGGGCGGACTACTTCCGCTAGGAAGCCTGGGCCACGCACTGCCATTGTTGCAGGTTCCGTGAGCAGCATTACCCAGTTGATGAAGCGGGGGGGTAAGCGGAATTGATGGAGGCAGGCCCTTAGGTATTCCCAGTTTACTCTATCATAGGCTTTTTGTTGGTCCAAGAATACCAGTGCCCAGAGGCTGTGGACTGACACACATTAGCCACAGAGTGCACGTTATCCTAAATCGACCTTCTGGGGATGAAACTGAATTGTTCTGGGGAGATGGTAGCAGATGCTACAGTCCCTAAACGGTTAGCCATGATTTTTGTTAAAATCTTGGTGTCTGTGTTTGTTAGAGAAGTGGGGCTCCAGTTGGCTAAGTCAAGCTTATCCCCTTTCTTGAAGAGTGTGACAGTAAAGGCCTCATGTCCTCCTGGTAGGAGGCACGTTTCCAACAGGCTTTGGTTGAGTGAGGCTAGCAGCAATGGTGTATATGTATTTGAAATATTTTTTGTAGAACTCATATGGAATGCCATCTGGGCCTGGGCATTTTTGGTTTGGCGCACCATGAATGGCTGTCCATAATTCGTTCAGAGTAATTAAATTCATAATTTCCGGGAATTAGAAAATGGTGCAGATATGAGCTTGGTTGAGAAATTCTGCCACTTTGGCTGGCTGAATTGGTTTGGCTCAGTATAAATCTGAGTAATATTTTTGCATTTTGATTGCCAGTTCAGCCAGTGTGTCCGCAATGGAACTATCTGATCTTTGCACCTGTGTGCAGGCCACGCTCTGGCATGGTGCAAATTTTTTTTAAAAGAAATATGTGGTGCACTTGTCGCCTTTTGTGATATGTGTAGCCCTGTATTGAACACAAACCCGATGTTTGTGTTGCCTTTTGAGTGCGTTGAGGTGGGCGGCTGCCTCCGCCCACTTCTGGCCCCATGCAGGGCTGTATCCTGTAGCTGGAATTTTGGACTCCAAGTGTGCCAATTCCACCAGAGCATACAAGATAACCACTGATGTGGCTCGTGAGCGTCTGGAGGAGAGATGGCAAGAGTGGCGGATGGTGTCCTCTTTGAAAGTTGCCCATGTAGAAATGGGTCTGCACAAAACGGTGCAACAAACAATTTTGCCAGAGTTGCCTCTTCCACCCATGTGGAAAATCCTGGCGATGCGAGCTCAGGGGGGGTGGATTTTGCATCAATGTGGGGCCTTAGCAACTGTGACAGGTAGGTGGTAGGTTATCGAGACCAGTCAGTGGTCAGAGAATTCCATTTTCGTTGTTTTTAAGTGGGAGATGTGGGGCTGGAATTTCGCCAACATTAGAATAAGGTCGATGCAGGTCATGGACCTTAATTGGCCATTTGGACATGGGGACGCATCATGTTTTTGAGCAGCGGGGCATGTCATGGCAGCACATCCATTAACCCAAGGGTGGCCTTTAGAATGCGTAGTTCTATGTGACCCTGTGGGGCGTGGGGTGAGGGAGGCCACCAGTCCATTGGTGAGGTTAGCCAACAGTTCATGTTACCGACTAAGAAAAAATCAGGGGGTAGCGGGAGGGATTTGACCAACGAGAAAAATTCTTGACACTCATGTGCACCGCTTGGGGCATAGATGTTGACAATTGCATGTGCTACATCGGCCCATGAGAAGGTGACAATGAGCACTCGGTCATTTAGGAATGTTTCTGAGGATGTGAATTTGAGAAAATTATTTTTCTGAATTAGCACCCCACAGTGCTTCTGACCAAAAGACTAGGGATGGGAGGAGCATTGTTTTCAAAGCTTCCTCAGAACCTCATGGACAGTGGGACTTCTGGATGGCCAGGATATTCACGGGTAAATTGTGTTGTAAAAAACTCAGTTTCCTAGCCCAGGATGGAAAGGCCTTGAGTCCAGCAATATTCAACATCCCTAGAGTGAAGGTTTCCCCCATCGCACCTTAGGTGTGAGGGGGTGGGCCCCCAGGCCCACCAGCCTCTTCTAGGTCCCCACGGGCTTTCACAGCAGCGTGGGTGTTAGCAGCAAAGATATCAGAGTTTTTGTTGATTTTTGTGGAAAGAGTCATGCTTTGGCTTTGGCTTTGGCCTTCGCTTTTTGTTTTTATGACGTCAGATGAATTTTTTGTGGTGCGGATGAGTTTGGTGCACCGTCGAGTGGGTCAAAATTTTTTTTTCAGTTGGGATAGGTCCCAAGTCAGTTTTGACCAGAGCTTGGGTGCAATGATTGGGTGAGATCGAATCTTCCATTGGATCCTCAGATTGAGTGGCCCACTTGGCATGGGCTTCCCAATCTGATTGGATGATGGATTCCCGAGTTGCTTCTGCCATGAAGGTCTCCATGTCCTCCTGGCGTTGTGAGTGTGGGATGGCAGTGGTGGCCTTGGCCGCTTCCTTGGCCGCGGCCCTATGGGCCTGCTTAGCCTTCTTCTGCTCCTGCGGGGAGATAGGCTTTACCAATAGATAGCAGCCTTGTGCTCCCCACGGGAAAGCCTCCTTGGTGCTTGCGGTTGGTTCATAGTGCGCCTCTACATTGGCCATGGCTGCTGAGGGGTGCTCTTGGAATGTGACGCCCTCCTTGATGGGGCATGCATGCGCCTTATGGCTGAACGCGTCACAGTGGGTGCAAATGGGGGGCGCGCTGTCCACAGTCACCCAGAATGGGTGGGTGGTATGCCCTGCGATGTCAATAAAGGTGGAGTGCGGGATCTGGGTTAGGTCCTTCGCGATCTCCTCAGTTGGGGTCAGAACTGCGATGGCTTTGCTGGTGCACAGGTGTGGCATCAGCGTGAAGCGTTGCATTTTGAGAGATTGTATTTTGCCATATATGGCGAGACCATCTTTCAGGTGTTGTTCCAAAATGTCACGTTTTACTGTAGTAGGCAAAAAGTCAAACGTGAGGAAAATTTGGTTTGATTTTGTCCATCTGGTGCATTTGGTTTTGACAACCCATTGCCCTTTGGGGAGGTCGACCACTATGTGCACTGCTGCAGCCTCGTCTACTGCTTTTTTGCTTTTGAAACCTAGGTCCAGCCAACCGCGCGACATGGAGTGAGATGCAACGTACACCATGGTCAGGAAAACTTTGTGTACATCTTCACAAAATTTTTCCCATAAGGCCGTTTTTGGATGTCCAGATACACATGGACTTCGAATTCCACCGACAAAAGTGGCTGGGAGTGTGGCGTGTTGATGTACTAGTTGCATTGTGCTTGCCATGTGAGTATCTCCAGGGAAATTGTGACCGCCAGTTTTTTAGATTTTTGTCTATTCCACCGGATTCTCTGGGGCGTTTTTGAACGTTGGAGGCCGCAGGTCTTCCACCTGCTCCTCTTACCTTGCTTGCCCAACTGCTCCCTGACATGGGCGCAGACTAATCTCCTCTGTGAGATTATCAAACTAGATTCAGTCTTGAATCAAATAGGTCCTAAAAGTGATTGCAACGAGAAAGAAAAGTTTTTTGCACAGGTTTCATGTTGATTTTTTGCAGATTGTTGATTGGATTTATATTTTTGAGGTTTGGCTTTGTTGCATTGTGCACCACATTTTCGCTAAAATTGCAGTTGCATTGTTCCTCAGTATGTGCATGATTGATGTCACTTTGTGGCTCAGTCTGGTTACTGTGAAATTTTCATCCTGGGAATATTGTTCTGATTGATTGGTTTGGTGAATCTCCAAAATATCCTCCCAAATTTGTCCAGGATTAATGGTGGACTCTGCATGTGCCACCGCTTCAGCTGCTGCTCTCTTGCGGGCTTTTTGTGCTGCTTTACGCTGTTTACTTGTAACTGGGTCCACGATGGAGTATAGTCCATCTTTACCCCAGCGGAATGGGTGGTGGCCATCAGTCATTTTGGCGAAGTTTTCATTATCTTCGTCCATAGCTTCTTCACAAAATTCATTTTCCATTAAGCCCTCTTTCACAGGGCATGCATGTTCCTTGTGGCCCAGTGAGCCATAATGGTTGCAAATGGGTGGTGCGCGTTCCGGTGTAACTCAGAATGCAGCTGACTGGCCCCATCTGCAAAGTGAAATTCTGCTGTGTGGGAAATTCTGGATAAATCCTCTTCCACTTCTAGGAATGGGTTGATTACAGCAATAGCTTTGCCCGTGCATAGGTTGGGCATTAAGCGAAATCGCTGTAATTTGAGTTGTTGGATTTCTCCATAGGCCATGAGACCTTTGCGGAGCTCCTCCTCGATTACCTTATGAGGAAGGTTGGTGGGGAGCGAGTCAAAGGAGATGAACAAAGTTTTCACTTTGTTCCATCTGGTGCGCGCAGTGCACACAATTTTTTTGCCCTCAGGGAGGGCAATTTCCACGCAGATTTTTGCTGCGGCATTGGCTTCATCAGCTGTTTCAAAACCAATATCAATCCAGCCATGGCTCATGTTGTTGGTGGCTACGTACACCGTGTGAGGGAAAAGTGAGGGCTGTGCCTCACATGTTTTCTCCCACAGGGTCAGTGACTCATCCCCAAGGAAGAGTCTGATCCTGTGTCCTACCTTTGACAAAGGTTGGTTGAATTGAATGTACATGTATCGCGCGTGCTTTACAGTGAGTACCATAAACCCAGATGGTGTCTGAGTTTTCAATTTTTTTGCAGTTTGGGTTCCTGGTCCCCCTCCAAAGCATTTTTTGCCCTTAGTTGCAATGTTAAGCATACCGCTTGCCATGACGCTCGCCCATGTTGTCTATTTTTGTTATTAAAGTGGCCATCTTTCCTGTGTTTGATTATCCATTTTTGCTGTTCAAATTAAAATATAATAACTAAAGTGATTGTTACAAGAAAGAAAAGCATTCTTCTTTATCTTAAAGCGGTGAAACTAACTTGACTTCTCTCCTCCATATCAAAGAAGCCATCCTGTAGATTCCTGCCAAACTATTTAAACCATTGGGCTGCCTCATTTAAAAAATAATAATCCATGGCCCCAAGTGTTAGAAGTTACATCCTCTGATTCGCCTAGAACCAGAATATCTAAAATTTTTGTAAAAAATCAACCACACTATAAAATTTTGTCATAGGGGAGGATACCCTGTGGTAGAATATGAACACTCTACCACTGCCTCCCCAAGTTCAATTCTTGTACAAGAAACTTTGGGTAGGGGTCGACTATGACTGTGTTGGCGTTGTGCACCAATGCCCCAAATTAAGATAGCGAATAGCAAGGCGGTCCATGGAGTTCCTGGCCTATCATGCGCTGTGCATGGAGGTTTTCTGGGTTTTATTCTCCTTTCCCATTTTCTTTGATTACCATAATTGGTGCGATATCATCCCCCAGGTCAGCCCACCTTGAATAAAATTTATAAAAATTTTTTATATTCATCATCTTAAGGCGGCAAAAGATCATTCAGTATAGAGAAGAAGGCCCCTTATACTGACATATTTAAGTGCCACAATCTCCTTGTTCTAGCTCTAGTTCTATGCCCAGCACGTTAAGATTTTTTGTGTTAGCTACGCCCAAAGAAATTGAAGTACCTCTTTTTAGTTATGGAAATAAAGCTCTTCAGCTTCCTTTTTTATATATTGGCCAATTAACCAAATCATTCTTGCAGTCAGCTCCTATATGGAAACCCAAGCGTTAACAGAAGACCTTCAAACACAATGAAAAACCCCAATTTTGGCCATGGAAAAAAATACTTTACTTGCTTTGCTACAAATATCTAATAAAGCTTATTAGCCATTAATTCCCGATTTGGCTCTTTAGTGGTTTGAGTAGAGGTAGTCATTCATAAGGTTAAAATCATGGCTATAAACGATACCATTTTACCAGTTAACTTTATATCCTCCCAACTTATTCAGAAAATAAAATGGCTCAAGATTTGATTCACAAAGATGAATATGGGATGAGGAGTATTCAGCCAACTAGGGCAATTGTGGCGTATTCTGTCTTATCTCTCTGATTTGGAAACCTAAACTACTGTCTCACTATTACATGAAATTATAATAATTATGAGCTACTTATTGGTGTCCAATTGATGCGAAAGTTCAACTGCAAAATCAACCATAAAGAAAAATACTTCTCACTATTAGGGTATTTGATACCAATAATTTTTTTAACTCCCAGTCAAAAGTAAAGGAGCCCCAAAAATGAACATGCCTCCTCAAATATCTCTCCTCTATTTGTAAAGTTGCATATCAAGTTTTAGGAGGAAAAACTAAGCTACATCCTGAGGATGTGGATTCAGAATATGGGATAACTCTATATGCCCCCATCCTATTGATGTACCTTCTAACTATCAAGTTATTGTGTATATGAGGATTAAGATTCACATCCCTCCTAATCAAATTTTGGAGCTAAGCGGATACATGAACCCTTCTAGAAAGCGTTGACCTGCCCTGGATTTTGGATCCCACCTACGGGAAAACTATTACTATTTAATTAGAGAACCTAATGAATTAAGCCCAAGTCCCTTGTTATGTCTCATTGCTTATGTAAAATTATGTCCCATTAAAATATTTCAAACATGAGTTTTTTCAGCTCCTTAAAAGATTTAGGGTTTGATCCCCTACCCACAATAGCTCTGGTAAAAAGTAAAATTGGAGACAATCTCACTCTTAACAAACGCCAGAATGCTGAAAACCTCCTTGAGGAATATTGCAATAACTTTTTCTTGGGGCCAGGTGACTACAGAAAAATTTCAGGAGTAATTTATGAAATTGAGATCAAGGAACACCCTCAATTTAAACATTGAGCATACAGAAAACACAAGTTGAAGGATCTCAAGTGGCTTTAGAGCTACAGCAACAGTTGCAAGTGTGATTACTTGTGCCTTCTAAAAGCCCGTGGGCTTCCCCATTTTTACTAATTCAGATGAAGGATCGTGGCCACCATGTTGTCATGGATTATTGCCAGCTAAATTCTATTGCATTAGGAAAGATAGCTATCCATTGCCATTTATATAGATTCCTTACGCTTAATTTTGAGTTACCATTATTTTTCAGCTTTGGATCTCGCCAGTGGGTACTGGCAAATTGACTTATCGCCTGAAGACTATAAAAAATGTGCCTGTTGCAAAATCGACCATGGGCTCCACTAGTGTGCCAGGCCACCAGTATAAAGACTGGTGGCCCTTTGCTGTTTTGCCTTCATTGGCGTACCCACCCATAAAAGTCCTTCGTCTAATCCACTAACTAACCACCAATGACTTCGCCTTTAGCCCCAGGCGTCCTTGGCATGTGCCCTGGCAAGTCCTGCCCCTTCCTGGGTAGCTCAGGCACTTCTGCGTTGCCCCACCCTCATGACCCTTCACCAACCCATCTGGGCATGCCCTGGAAAGTCCATCCCCCTTCTTGGGCGGCTATGGCACCTCCTGCGCTGCACCCCACTAGGGTTGGCAGCCTGTTAGTGCATCCGATGGTAGCCAGCTGGCCAGGTTCCCACTGGTTCCTCATAAGGAGGAGGCATGGGAGCTGGCAGAGCCAGCCACTCCAGGCGTAGCACCTACGCCTATTGGGGATCCCTTATCCTATATACTTCTGATCCACAGGGTATTAGCAACTATAAAATAAAAGGAAGAATGGATCAAGAGAGATGTTTATTAGGAGGGAATGATTGACTATTTATACTACTTTCAGGGTTACTGCTCCCAAGTACTCTTTAGCCAATCAACTACTGGAAAACCCATCAGCCTCTTTTTCCAAACCTCTATCAGATCATAAACTTTGTTTATTCATACTTAATAGTGATTCCAACCAGATCCGCTCATATGATCACCAAATATTATATTAAGTCAATCCATCCTCAGCATAGGTCGCTGGTCGATCATATATAAATTTGTAATCAATAGGACTTCAATAATCCTCAGCATGAGTTGCCAGTGCTTAAATTAGTGTATGGAACCATTTTGGACAATTAATAACGGATTAATCATCTTTCTGCTGGAAACTCACAACATTCTTTGGATGGCATTTTGACAGCAAACGCAGCTTCCACCAAACCTAAACTCAATTAAATATTACAATAAATAGTCTCAAACTAGGTGATTAGCCAGCAATTATGCCCAACTAATTGAAACCCCTAATTAAGATACTAATGAAAGGATTTATCTGTTTAAAATACTGACAGTGCCAATTTAACAAGTGAAGGATTATTTGAGCCCAATCATATGCCACAGGGGCTATGTAACGCCCCTGCCACCTTCCAACAAGCCATGTATGGACTCTTAGGCAATTTAAAACGCTTCTATGTGCTAGTTTATATCAATGTCATCACACTTATTTGAACTTTTACTGAACATATGAGAATAAAAGAAAGTCTTTTAGCTGTTATGTCAAACTTGACTAAAACTAAAGCCAACAAAGTGTTCCTTTTTCAAAGTAAATGAATTTTTTGGTCCATAAGCTAGGTAAAGCTGGAATATCCATATGGGGAAACAATGTCATGGCTATTTCTAAGATGTCTCACCCTATATCCCTCCATGATGCACAGGTTTTTTAGGGAAGGTGAGATATTATTGCCAGTTTATTCCACACTTTGAAAGTACCTTGAGCCTCTAGTATATTTATTGAAGAATGGTATGCCCTTTTTAATGGAAAAAGAGCAACAGCAGGCCTTAGACCTATTATGCTTAAATCTCTCCCACTCTCCAGTACTTATAAATCCTTATTTTGACAAACCCTCTTTACTTTTTACCAATGCTAGCAATATAGCTATAGGAGCTATATTATCCCAGCATGATGAAAACTTAATGGATAATTTCATCGCCTTTTATAGCAAACCCTAACCAGAACTGAACACAATATTAGTGTTACAGGATGAAAATGCTTAATGGTACTACTGGATATTAAGAATTTTTAGCCCTATTCATACAGGAAACTGCTTACCATAATTGCTGACCATGTTTTATAATGATGGATGCAACAAATGAAGGATCCTGACGAAGGTTATCCTTAAAGGTCGATAAAAATTCAAAACTACGCTTTTTGCATCATTCACTGACCAGGGCCCATACACCAAAATGCAGATTGCCTATCCAGGCTCCAAATATTAACTCTAACTAACCCTGAGGAAAATTGACTCTATGATATATTATCCCAACTGCATTTATGGAAATGCAAGTCCCCAACCCTCAAAAAGAATTAGAAAAAATTGGCAAATACTCAAGCTATAAACAGAAAACTGTACAAAAACATATCTAAAAAATGAATTACTCTAAATATGACCTTTGGCTTGTACTGCCATCATATTGGAGGGGATGTGTAAGTCAGCCACGGGGAAAATTGGAAAACTCACCTGTGGCTCAAGCCTCAATGTTATTGGAAAGAAATGCGTATCACAATTCAAGGTGTACTAGAGTACTGTCTGATATGTAAAAGTCAATCCAGACCTAATCCCTGACATTAACATCTAGTGGTTCCACCCTGTGAGTCCTTCCATACTAGTAATGACGTCATGGGATCTCTCCCTTAAGCCTCTAATGGTTATAAATTCACTCTTTCTGTTAAACATTTAACTAAGTAGATAGAAGCTTTATATCTACCCTCCACTTTGGCAAAAGCTACTGCCACATTCCTACATTACCATAAAACATGGGTGCCCTAACATAATACTCTCCGTTAATGGTCAGAATTTTTGTTTGTTACTGGTGAATGATTTAGCTGAACTGATCGAATCCATTCAGATATTTTTACTCCTTACTGTCCTACAACCAATAAAATAATAGAGCGTGTAAATAAAACTTTAATGTCAGCCCTCCAGAAAATGGCCATGACTGACCCTCTTCATTGGCCCCAATATTTTCCTAGTGCAATTCTAGTCTATAAAAAAGCTATCATCAAATTATTAAGATGTCTCCCTTCCAAGCTTTGTATAAAAGAATTCCACAGATGCCCTCTAAAGTGCAGTCCATGTTTTAAGCTTCCCCTAAAGTCTCCAAAGTTACTATGCAAAGTATTGACAATGAGATTATCCAACTTCAGGCCCTGGCTTCTGAGAACTTGTCTGCTACCACTACTAGAGAGATTAATTGGTTTAATGATAAGCATGATCCTCTTTACACCTTAAAACTGGGTGATCTAGTCCTTTTCTACCATCATTGGCCTAGTGGTCATGACAATAAATTGGGAACCAACTGGTCATAGCTCTAAAAAATTATTTATATATGAGGTAATGAACACTCACTTTTGGAAGTTGCTCAAAGAACTGTGATGAGTTGTATAAACAATCAATTTCTATGGTCATTTTCCCTTATACGCCAAATTATGGAGGGGATTTGTCAGGATTCCTACCCAAATTTAAGATTTGAGTGTATCTTTCAAAAAGAAATATACCTGATCATAAGATATAGTCAAAATTATTGTTAGGGTATTCCACAACTAAAATCCAAGGCCTACTTTAATCAGGGTTTAACTATTAATTGTAAAAAATGTTACTCAACCAAAACCCCCCAATATTGAGGGTCAAACTCATTCTATGCGGCAAATGAATCCTGTTTGACAGAAGTGATCAGAATGCTGTAGATCTCCAATTGGTAATGAGTATAGATTTTGACTCAGAAACGCTTAGAGATTTACCCAAGAGAAACTCCCTGATCTCCCATATAATCCTGTTTCTATGAAACTAAAGACTACTCTTTTTTGCCATTATTGATTTAGCCTACCTCTATTCATTTAGATACAAAATACATTTTTAGGACTTAACACTCAATAAACTTTATCTTGAGTGAAGACTTTATTTTAGAGAAGTAAAAATCATATTACATCGCCCAGGAACTTCAGGTCTCGTGGTCTCTAAAATAAAGTTTAAGTGGTTTAACACACACCCGTCCTGACAGTTGGCATGGGAGAAAAATGATGCAACTTCCAAGGGATACACTGTCACCCACATCTCATCTACAACATGGGCTAAATTTCCAGGGCAATGAAGGGGATGGCCACCAGCTTTTTCCCCTTCTTGGTTCAAAATGGGAATACTTCCCCAATTAAGCTGCAGAGGTTGCTCCCCAAGACTTACATCACCCTTCTCTTTTTGAGTTGGGGAGCACCACCACCAAGAACCTGGGCCATCATAAAATCCCTGTGCGCCTTTAGGAGATTGATCACCAAGGTGGAGGTAACCTTCTGGGGAGGGCAGTGAGCATCTGGGTGTGCAACATTGAAGGCAACTACCAACTTACGGCAATTTGCACAATTGTAGACATTAAACTAGATTTTTTATATAAAGCGAATTCTTTTCAGGCCAACAAGTACTTCACTGAGTGATGTGAGCGATGAGATGCCAAAAATGACCTCCATCTTTACCTTCGCTGAGTCCTCAACCACCACCAGTTCAGGATCCACCAGTAGCGTGCCTTTGATGACAACTGGGAAGCGTTTAAAGACAGGGCACTGTTTTTAATGAGCGGGAAAAGCCAACTGAAAGGTCCGCTAAGCAAACCTTCTCAACAACGTGAGGGCCCAAACATTTTCTTGCAAAATTTCTACAAGGGTACCTTCATATGCTGGTGGCGCATACTGAGCATGACTGATTAACCAACTGTGATCTCATGGGTAGGAAGATGTACTAATCCACAAACTACTTTTAATCACTGATGGATTTGGTAAGATTCTCCAAGACCAGGGATTGAGCGGTATAGATTTAATGCATATGATCTGCCAAAGCAGGGACCTCTGGATGAAGAAACAGAACCAGGAGATTGAGGATTTATACCCCAACATGGTCTCATAAGGCAAAAACCCAGTAGATGATGGGAGTCAATTTTAAATGTAAATTGTGCCAAAATAAGGTATTTCATCAAGATATCCTTCATGGTGGCGGCGTAACACTAGAGATGCTGCTCAAGAATAGGGTTGACCTGATCCATTTTCCAATCAAACTAAGGATGGTATGCGGTAGAACATCATGAATTAATTTTCAAGATAGCCAGGAGGGCTGTACAAAAGGGTGCTATAAACTGCGGCTCCTGACTGCCTACAATTTCCTATGCCAACCCAAACATTGAAAAGACATGTCACACAAAGAGCCAGGCATTTTCCTTGAAGATAATAGCTGATAAACAGGGGATATACAATACAACATCTTAAAGTAGTCTACAACAACCATAATTGCATTAAACCTATTAGAGCAGGGAAGTTCAGCAATGAAGGCAACTAATACTGAGGCCCACACCCTCAGCCTGCATAGGAAATGGAGACAATTTCAACTTGATTGTTCAGACTTTGCCCACATACACATTGTAAAACCTAGAGATCCATGCTGGGATATCTTTAAAGATCCCAAGCCAGTTTTATGTCCACTTCACCAAGTTGAGGCATTTTTAATACTCAGGTGATCACTGTTGGAGGGTCATGCTGAGTTCAGTCATCTTGACACAAGTAGGGGAAGAAACCAAACTTAAAACTAAACAGAATTTAATTTCTCCGCCAACAAATAATGAGTACGTTGATGCACTGGGAGCCACTGCTGTTCAATCAGCCTTAACCTCTACATAAACCATTTGACCAATCAATACCTGAGTGACTAATGGAACCTCTTGACTTTACTCTGCCACTAAAGTTGTGGAAGGAGCAACGACCATAATTTGATCTGGCGGAATTACCATGGTACCTCCTGTCCTTCCTCCACCATCAGGCTCAAAGATGGGTTTTAGATCAACAAATTGTGGATGACATTCAAAGAGCCTTGAAAATTCATATTTAAAAGTAAAACTTATGAGGTTACAATACGTCTAGGCCTGGCGATGGGCCAGCTTCTGCAGTTTTTGAAAATATATGAGGGCCTGATGGTTTGTTCACATGATCACTTCATGTCAAGCGCCCTGAGAAAGGTGCCACCAATGAAAAAGTGACCATGCCACAGCGGAAAAATCCTTATTGTGAATGGCCTAGAACTGTTCAGATAAAGTTAACTTCCATGAAAAATAATCAAATGGATTCTCCAATCCATCCTGCTCTTGAAGCAACACTGCCCCACAGCGACCAATGATGCAACACATGGTATGATGAAAGGCATGATGGAGTCAACATGTTTGAGAATGAAGATGGCATGAACACCTCCTTGATGATGTTAGACCTATTGACACTCCTCCATCTATTATAATGGAGCATTTTTCTCTGTCAAAGGATGCAGAAATTCGGCCACCTGTAAAGATCAGGGAAAAATTTCTTCAAGAAGATGATGGTGCTCAAGAAGCTCTACAACTGCTTCTGGGTGCTGGGAGTGGGCCACGTGAGGATGGCCTCATGCTTGCTAGGAATTGTGAAACTCATCTTTAGGACAAAGTTACCAAGGAAAGTAATCTCATACCTGAAAACTCGCACTTAGAGGGTTTTACATGGAGATTGGCCTTGTGCAATGCAGCCAACACAGCCTCCATGTCCTTTTCATGATTCTCAGTTTTGGGGAAATGCACAAGAATATCATTGATATATGCCACCGCACAAGTGAAACAAAGGTCACTGAGAACATCATCAATCATCCACTGGAATGTAGCTGCAGCATTTTTAAGCTAAAAGGTATTACGCGGAACTGGAAAATACCCCTCCTAGTATGAACCACCATAAGCCATCCCTGGCCTTCTGCCACCTAAATCTGGTTGATCATGTTCATGGGATCAAGCTTTAAAAACCCAAGATTTTGCAAACGCCTGACTAATCATCTGTTTAAGGGTAAGGGGTTAGGGATAATGAATAATGATATCATTTATATGCCCATATACCATGCAGGGGTGCAACATACATCATACTTCTGGGAAATAACTATGGGAGATGAAATAGGAAAAATCCCCTTTGAACCCACCCTTTCACGAGCATATCATTCAACCACACCTCCAGGGCCTTGTCCTACTGAACTATATAAGGATACAGAGGACAATTCATGTTGATAAATCTATGGTCAGCCAGAAGAAAGAGCATACTCAGAATGCGGGGAAGATGGTTGGCCTTCTCCATGTCAAAAATATCCCTGTACTGGCCCAATCTAAAAAAAATTCCGCCAACAATGCCACAGAGGAAGGAGTTGATACAATTGAACCCACCACTCCCAAAGGATAGAAGGTATAGGTCAACAAAATTTTGCCCCTCATGTGGAAAACTCAATTAAAAACGTTGGGATCCAGGTCAATACAAACCTGTTTTTGCCGCTACCAACCGACCCCCATGATAATGGGAAATAACAAATATGGCACAGCAGTGAACCAAGCACTGAAACCAAATTTATGTACTAAGAATTGTACCGGACGTCTCACCAGGTAACAGGTCATAGAGGCTGATAACACACTTAAAACTGAGGATCCTACATCCAGATCGTGATCTAACACCTGAGAGACCTGCAAACTCATAAAGTTCCCATAAGCTCATATGTCCAAGAGAGCCTCAACGGAGACCATGTGAGTGCCCAACTGGATATTAACCAGTAACATAAAGTAAGTATGATCTTGTGCCTTATCCAAGATGCGAGACACAACAAGGAGGGAAGGTATATTAATTGAAACATCCCTCAGGCCGTCCTTATGAGAAGAAGCCATGATCCCTATCATTTGAATGCACCCTACCTCTGCCACCCCGTCATGGACAACATGGGCATCAGCAGAATCATATACACAAGTTCCCCTGAAGTGACATCAACAATCACAAGAATATAATATTAATGACCCACAATAGTGAGACAAGGGGTAGATCAGCAATCACAGGATCAAACAACACCCCATGCTTGCAGCCCGTTCTTGCTATTCACTCAAGGGTGTCACGGACCAAAAACCCCAGTTCTGATCGACATTTATTTTTAATATTCTTTTAATGCACCAACAAGCAACTAAACTGGACAACCATAATAGGAGAGGTACCCTCAGCACCCAACAAACCCAACACTCCCCTAATCCTAGTTAGCTATGCAAAGTGCTCTGGGGGAGTTGGTCTAAAACCAACCCACCCAAAAAGCTCCTCAACAGGGAAAAAGACCAATGTAAGCAAGATATGCTAACCCTGAAACAACCTTTAATTTTTACTCTGGGCATATAAAAAGACCCTGCCGTCAATAGCTAGTCTGGGGATCCACCACCAATCCTCCCCAGGTAGGAATTGCTAGGGGAAATGACTTATAATTCCAAAGTGAACCTCATAATGGGCAGGCGCGCCTTATAAATTCAGCCCTTTGGGTAACTCACCTGAGTCATTGATTAGGCTCACACAAGCCTAATCTACAAATCAGGTGAGGCAAAACCAGCACCTGAAATGACCAAACCAAAAATACTTAAAAGCGATCGGACTAAGATTCAGAAAATCCAGATCTGAGTCATAATGTAATGATTGAGACAAACTTGATCGTTACATTACCCCCTTCTAGAGGATGGCCACTCCCCAAAGAGGGGCCCATAACAGAAGGCTGCCATGACGAGGGCTTCCTGGGGCTCAAGGTAACTTGCCCCAGGAAAATTAGCCCAGATGCACTCAGGGCACTCAGGAAACACAGATGGTGAGAGAAAATTGGGATTGGGCTTCTGGAATCAGTCCATTCAGCCCAAGGACGCACGCCCAGCACTTGGCTGCATTGCGCCCCCTCCCAAGCTCCTGTTGGCAATGGTCTTCCCATTCTGACCAGGAAGGCGCTTTCCCCAACAGAAGCATGAGAGGGGTGCTTGGGGCAGCATGACTGGATGTCTGACCTCTTTCCAGGTGGACCATCCGCGGGTAGAGGGTACTTCAAATCCAGGATTGGCCATCAGTCACCAGCTCACACCAGTGCTGGTTCTTTGACAACTGGGACCAAGTGACCACTGAGTTTGGCCAATCTGAGGATCAGCAGCGTGCAGTGCACAATGACTTCAGAATAATGTCATGGACCATAAAAACCCCAGTTTCAACTGCTGTATATTTTAATATTCTTTTGGTGCACCAAAAAGCAACCAAACCGGCCAACCATGTTAGGAGAGGTACCCTCAGCACCTAACAAACCCAATACTCCCCTAATCCTAGTTAGTTATGCAAAGTCCTCTGGGGGAGTTGATCCAAAACCAACCCACTCAAAAGCTCCTCAACAGGGAAAAAGACCACAGGTAAGAAAGGTATGCTAACCATGAAACAACCCTTATATTCTAGACATATAAAAAGGCCCTGCCGTCAATAGCTCGTCTGGGGAGCCACCACCAAAGCTCCTCAGGTAGTGATTGCTAGGGGAAATGTCTTAGAATTTTGAAGTGAATTATGGAATGGGCAGGCGCACCTTATATAGGCAACCCTTTTAGACCCTCACCTGAGTCATTAATTAGGCTCGCACAGGCTTAATATTCAACTTGGGCAAGGCACAACTGTCATGGTTGAAAATGACATCATCCTTGGGACCAACATGAGAGACAAAGCTGCTTGCAGGGAGGCCAGGAAGGTGAAGTTAGCAGTCCTCCCTGACCTCAAACACACCATAGACTAACTCCGTGTGAAGGCAAATTATGCCTAAGTTGGTCCTATGGAAGCAGGCAAAGTTTGGCCCTGTATGAGAGTAGGGGCGTTAAATGAACTAGCTTTGTTATGATGGAAAACGGTTCACTTCAGGTTTTGGGTGAATGGGGTTCCAAACCCATTAGGTTTTCTCACTTTCCAGCATGGATCAGGCATTTTTACAATCAATCACTCGAAAACAGTCAATTACTTAATATAGCATCTTGCCTGATGGAAGCATGCACCTATTGGAACACCTCAGCTTAGACCTGCTTCACTCAATTAATTTTTTGTCAAAATTCCCTTAAATTTCCCATATCAAGACCAATCTCCCTGTTGGTTGACTTTTCTGGATCAAAATAAACCCTTTGCTAAATACACAAATCCATATAACATGTTATCTTGGACGTTCCTGTGCACAAACCTCTTAGTGGAGGTCTCATGCTCCATTAATCTTTAGAATTATCTAAGATTAAACTATCCACTTGTGCACCGTTGGGCCTCCCAGGTTCCCTCCAACCTTTGACGCCTATATTGGACAACTTATTGCACCGCGTCACTTAGGTCTGGTTAATCACTCTAAGGGTAACACTACTATTCCTAAGTAATTGTTGCTCCAGCACCCTCTGCTGGGCTCTAGTAACATTTGTACTATTGACTAGTTCCCTAGTGTTGACCTTATGCACCATGCACTACCACTCTGGGAACAGGAAAATTATAGACATTCTCCTTACAACAATCCTGCACCAAAAACGACTGAACCAATATAACTAAAAAATGATCAGAATCATATGTTGAAAATCTGGTCCAAGTCAGCATGTAATGATCAATATGAACTTAATTATTATAAAGGAAAGGGGAAACCCTGGGTCCTCAGCCAACTCAACCCAGGATAGACCCTACTGGTGTTTGAGCCAGGAAATATAGTCTAACCCCAGCATAAAAACTGTTATCACATGAATGGGCCAGCCTCCCAGCAGACACCCCTTTAGCTGGTGGTCAAAAATTTTGTTCATATAAAAACCCAATGCAGCTTTCATCCATAGGGCAGGATGGAGAGAATAAGGATTTGGATTGGTTCATTATGTCATGTATCTAATTTATTGTGGGAAGGCCGACTAGGGGATGGACACTTCCAAATGTAGACATGAAAGAAAACTAAAATTAGTAACAGGAAGGCACCCCAGAGAAGCGATGCTATCTCTTGTTGCCAGCGGGAACGCCACTATGGGGAGGAGGAGGGAACGTGTAAAGGGGCCATAACCACAATTGAACACATGTGGAGGAAAGGGTCCGAGTTGATGAACCAAACTGGGAACCAGGAGGAGACCAGCTGACGGCGACGCGGTGGGAGGTACCCAAACATCCACGCCTGAAAGTGGTCCACCAAATGGGACTGGAATCTGTGGACAGCTTCTGGGAGGGTGGGGGTGGAGCCTGCGATGGCATTTAAAACAATCGTGTGGATAGTTCACATGGCGATTGCGACCACCAGAGCATGGAGGGAGGGTGGAAGAGGAGATGCCATGGATATAGCAAACATATCTCTTGACACACTGAAGGGTTGTGTTTGATCCTGGCTAAGCAGACGTTAAACTCCGCGCCATATCGCTTTAGAGGTAGGGCACTTCTCCAGGCTGTGGAAAAGCGTTCCATACTGGCCACACATGACGCAGGATGATTGTAGAGCATTAGAGCGCTCAGCCATATGGTACACCTGCCTCAGGCAGAGCCACACATGGGAACGGATTTGAGGCTGCAACAGAGGGTAATGTGTGTATTTCCAAATAGTCTTTTGGGTCTCAAGGGAATAAGGGATGTCCATCATGTCCAAGTAGTCCACCCCTGGATAGGACATGGGGCTGTGTGGGGATCAAGCCATCTTGAATGGGTAACCCCTGTACCTCCTGTGTGAACTTAGGAGAGGGGCAGCCTCTCTAGCTGTGTGTCCATTAATATGGATTCTCCACTCAGCGCTCCGCATGGTGAGGAGGATTTATTTGTAGTGGGTTTTAGTCCTGTGAGGACCTGTGGCCGATGTGTGTGATGCGAGGTATTTCATCAGGGAGTGTGGGTTTGATGGATTGTTGAGGCCCAAGGCTCAGGAGAAGTTGGAGTGGGATGCATGGGACCAGTGTTGGGAAGGGAGTGCAGGGGCGGTGACGGCCGCAATCCAGGTGCCCAGGATTTTGGCAGCATGGGCTTTAAAGTTGAGCAGGCCCATGCCACCATGACGACGAGGGCCAAACATGACCTCAAGCTGCACTAGCGTTGGGCGGCCTGACCATAGCCACACTTGTAGAAGGGCATACATAGATTTGAAAAAACCCGAGGAGAAGGCGATTGTGTGGGCGTCAAACCAGACTTTGGAGAGGTGCATAGAGTTGGTTAAAACAACCCTGCCAGTAAGGGAAGTAGGGTGGGCTCTGAGAGAGGCGATGCGCTTCGTCACGTTGTCTAGAATACAACTTTCCATTACTGCTGAGGCATACCCACCTGCCTCCACCCACACGCCCAGATGGCGGACAGGCCCTATGGTAGGGTGTGGCATGAAGGGGAGCACAAGTGGGACGGTGTGGGGTGAGCAGGGAAGGCGAGCATGTGTGCGAGCAGATGGGCCAGGCTGGGCACTGGTCGCTGGGGCCCAGCAGGTTTAATACCGACCAAGGAGGATGATTTCAGTTTTGGAAGCGTTCAGTGCAGCATTACTTACCCAGGAATACTCCTGGATGGGAGCTTCAAGCGCTCGTGCATCTTGATTATTAGAAACCCCCGCCCAATCATCTGAAAACTCCATCATATTGACTGGGGCTTGGCCTGGTGCATGGACCCCAGTGAGGTGGGCATTCACATTTTGGTGTAGTAGGTCAAGGCTGAAGTTATCTAAGAGTTGGCTAAGGGGGTCTACTTGGCGTAAGCCCCTTTGAGGACAGACTACTTCCGCGAGGAAGCCAGAGCCACGAACTGCCATTGTTGCAGATTCTGTAAGCAGCATTACCCAGCTGATGAAATGAGGGGGCAAGCGTAATTGGTGGAGGCAGGCCCAAAAATATCCCAGTTTACTCTATCATAGGCCTTCTGTTGGTCCAAAAATACAAGTGCCCCAGAGGCCGTGGACTGGCATGCATTAGCCACAGAGTGCATGTTGTCCCAAATCGACCTTCTGGATATGAAACCAAATTGTTCTGGGGAGATGGTGTCAGATGCTACAGTCCCTAAACAGTTAGCCATAATTTTTGTTAAAATTTTTGTGTCTGTGTTTGTTAAAGAAATGGGCGCCAGTTGGCTAAGTCTATCTTATCCCCTTTCTTGAAGAGTGTGATGGTGAAGGCCTCTTGTCCTCATGTTAGGAGGCGCATTTCCAAAAGGATCTGGTTAATAGAGGCAAGCAGTAGTGGGTAGAATATTTGAAGTACTTTTTATAGAATTCATATGGAATGCCATCAGGGCCTGGGCAAATCCGATTTAGTGCACCGCGGATGGCGGAACAGAGTTTGTTTGGATTAATCAAATTCATTAACTCTGGGTATCAGGAAATGGTGTGGATGTGCATGCTATTGAGAAATTTTGCCATTTTGGCTGGCTGAATTGGATCGGATTGGTACAACTTGGAGTAAATCTTTTTTATTTTGATCGCCACTTCAGCCAGCTTATCCGTGACAGAATTATCTGACCTCTGCACCTGTGTGCAGGCTATGCTCTGGCGCAATGTAAAGAATTTTAAAAAAATAAGCGGAGCATGTGCCGCCCTCTGTAATGTGTTTGGCCCTGTACTAAACACAAACCCGATGTTTGTGTTGCCTTTCAAGTGCTTTGAGATGGGCGGCTGTTTCTGCCCACTTCCGGCCCCAAGCAGGGCTGTAGCCCATGGCTGGGATGTTGGACTCCAGGTGTGCCAACTCTGCCAGAGCGCGCTAGATGATGGCTGATGTAGCTCTTGAGCTTCAGGAGGAGAGGTGGCGAGCATAACGGATGGTATCCTCTTTGAAGGCTGACCATGTGGAAATTGGGTCTGTGCAAAATGGTGTAATAAACTCTTTTGCTGAAGTCACTGATTCCACAAAAGTGGAAAATCCTGGTGACGCAAGTTTGGGTGAGCAGGGTTTGCACCAATGTGGAGCCCTAGCCACTGTGACGGTAAGTGGTAGGTTATTGAGACCAGCTGGTGGTCAGAGAAATTGATTTTTGATGTGTGGAAGTGGGAAATATGAGATCAAAATTTCACCGGCGTGAGAAAAGGTTGATGTGGGACATGGACCTTAATTGGCCATTGTGAATGTGGGGGCGCGTCATGTTCTTGAGTAGCAGAGCCTGTTGCAGCAGTGCATCTAGCAACCCAAGGGTGGCCTTTAGAATGTGCAGTTCTATGTGACCCTGGGGGGCGTGGGATGAGGAAGGCCAGTGGTCCGTGGATAGGTTTAACCAACAGTTCATGTCACCAACTATGAAAGGGTCAGGGGGTATTGGAAGGGATTTAACCAATATGTAAATTCCTGATGCTCTCGTGCACAGGTTGGGGCATAGATGTTGATGATAGCATGCACCACGTCAGCCCATGAGAAAGTGACAACAAGGACTCGGCCATTGAGGAAGGATTCTGACAATAAAAATTTAAAAAAATTGTTTTTCTGAACTAGCACCCCACAGTGCTCTGACCAAAAGGATAGGGAAGGTAGGAGCATAGTTTTCCAAGCATCCTTGGAACCTCGCGGACAGTGGGACTCCTGGATGGCCAGGATATCCACGGGTAAGTTGTGTTGTAAAAAACTCAGTTTCCTAGCCCAGGATGGCGAGGCCTTGAGTCCAGTGATATTCAACATCCCTAAAGTGAAGGCTTCCCCCATCGCACCTTAGGTGCAATGGTGGGCACCTGGGCCCACCAGTTTCCTCTGGATCCCCAGGGGCCTTCACAGCAGCATGGGTGTTTGCAGTAATGCTATCGGTAGATTTGTTAATTTTAGCAGACAGGTTCACATTGGCTTTTGCCTTCACTTTTTGTTTTCCCTCTGTCAAACAAATTTTTTGTGGTGCAGATGAGTTCGGTGCACCAACATTTGGGTCAAAAAAATTTCAGGTAGGTTGGAGACCAAGTTAATTTCAATTGGGGCTTGGTTGCAAATGTCAGGTGAGATTGAGTCGCCCATCAGATCCTCAGATTGGGTGGCCCAATTGGCTTAAGCCTCCCAATCTGATTGGTTGAGGGATTCCTGAGTTGCTTCTGCCGCGAAGGTTTTAATGTCCTCCTTGCATTGGGAGTGTAGGATAGCAGAGGTGACTTTGACCACTTCCTTGGCCGCTGCCCTATGAGCCTGTTTGGCCTTTTTTCGCTTTTGAGGGGAGACAGGCTTTACTAGTAAGTAGCAGTCTTGTGCTCCCCACAAGAAAGCCTCTTTGGTACTGGTGGTTAGTTCATAGTGCGCCTCCCCGTTGGCCATGGCTGCCAAGGGGTGCTCTTGGAATGTGATGCCCTCCTTGGTGGGGCATGCGTGTATCTTATGGCTAAACGCGTCACAGTGGGTGCAGATGGGGGTGCGCTGTCTATGGTTACCTGGAAAGGGTGGGTGGTATGCTCTTTGATATTAGCATAAGTGGAGTACGGGATCTGGGTTAGGTCCTTTGCGATCTCCTCATTTGGAGTCAGAACTGCAATGGCTTTGCTGGTGCACAGGTGTGGCATCAGCGTAAAGCATTGCATTTCGAAGGATTGCATTTTGCCATATACAGCGAGACCATCTTTCAGGTGTTGTTCCAGAATGGCACGCTTGACTGTAGTGGGCAATAAGTCAAACGTGAGGAGAATTTGGTTTGATTTTGTCCATCTAGTGTACTTGGTTTCGATGACCTGCTGCCCTTCAGGGAGGTTGATTACAACGCACACTGCAGCAGATTCATCTGCTGCCTCCTTGTTTTCAAAACTGAGATACAGCCAACCATGTGACATGGAGTGACGTGCGATGTACACCGCGGTCAGGAAATAAGTGTGAACATCCCTATAACACTTTTCCATAAAGCTGTTTGTTGGATATCCAGGAACACCTGGACTCCATATTCCACTGACGAGAGTGGTTAAGAGTGTGAGGTGCTGATGTACTGGTTACATCGCGCCTGCCAAGTAAGGATTTCTGGGGAAATAGTAACCGCCAGTTTTTTTATTTTTATCTAATCCTCCAGTTTCTCTGGGGCGTTTTTGAACGTTGGAGGTCTCGGGCCTACCACCTGTGCCTATTACCTTACTTGCCCAACTGCTCCCTGACATGGGCGCAGACTAATTTCCTCTGTGAGATTATCAAACTAAATTCAGACTTGAATTGAATAAGTTGAAAAAGTGGTTGTAACGAGAGAGAAAAGTTTTTCATTATGTCATGTAGCATGCTGATACTAATAAGACCAGTTTGGTACTTTGAGTGAGTGACCACAAAAAACCTCATCCAGAATACCTCAGGTATAGCCATTCAAATTGATGAATGGAAAAGGCAGAATGCATTTACTAGGACTATTCAAGGATTTCCATAATTAGAAATTATCGCCACTGAAGGCCTAGCAGAACTCTCAAACCCAAAAATAAATTTTGGGTTTTTATATTTTCTTGTTTAAACTAAAATGATGGAAATGAAAAATTTTGGAGTGACAATTGAACCTGCAGGTATGATGCCTTATAAGCTCACAAAGTAGATTGAGTAACTGAATGATTGCATTTACCATCAGGAATAATTTGCAATTTGATTACATTAGATTGGCATCCTTAAATTTTCATGATTCCAGATAAATCCTGGCCTGGTTAGCTGAATCACGCTAAAATTTGTCACCAACTTTTCCCACCTAATGCAATATTACTTGGTGTATTGGTGTCACTTCGTTCAACTGACTACTGGATGTGCCCATGGCCAGGCCACATAGGACTGGTCCAATTGATTCTGGAAGGGGTTTATTCCACCTGTACCTATCAGGAATGGGCTCATAATTTACGGCGCTGAAGGGGCATAGTGGTTTGTAATTCCCACGCTCAAAACTTATTTTCTTAATTTATTCTCAGTAGATTTTAATTTATTTATTTTGGCAGCATTTAAACCACCTGTACAGCCCTTTGAAGGGAAGAATTGCTGGCAACCCTCTGTGGTGGTGGCCCCTGGACGCCGCCACTTCCCCAAAAAAACCATGAATTTTCCCTACCAGTTCATGGTAGTTGGCATGGAGGCAAATGATGCAAACTTTAGGGGATACTCTATCACCTAACTCACATCTAACACATGGGCTAAATCTCCCAAAGTTATGAGAGAGAGAGCCTCCAGCTTTTTCCCTTCTTATTTCAAAATGAGAATATCACTTAAAATAATCTGCAGTGGTTGCTTAAAATTTACAAGCACCACATACAGGGTACAAGTTCTTTTTGGAATTCAATGGGAAAAATAAGGGGGACCATAGTAATGCCATCCAATATCAAACCTTGACACTTATCAATGGTGAGTGCGTAGGCTTGAACCACTGGTAGCTGCTGTATAAAAACTATGAATGAGCAGCTAGGAAGTAATATTTGGACATCTCTTTAATATAGGGGCTATACAGGAACAACCCCAGGAGGTAAATTTGGAAGAAAAATCGCTTCTTCTGCCAAAAGTTTTGCACACAATGTTAAACAAGGTTGAAAACACCTTTACAACATGTAAAGAAAAATTTCAATGTTAATTATCAATCAATACAATGGTGATGGAACTAAAAGTCAATTACATGTTCAAGTGATCCATTAGCCAATATGTGTTAATGACTATCATTTTTTTATATACATGACATATGTTCCAGTACCAAGTTCCAGCAACATGAAAAGTTGTTTATCAAATCATCACAAAAGGTGTGAATACTCAAACGCTCACTTTGTGTTATTGTTAATACTCTTCAAGATGTATTATTTGCTTAAGTTGATATGGAATGATTTCATGTGCTTGGTCAAAAGTGCGGTATCAAGCAGTTCTAAAGCTATACTATAAGCAATTAAGGTATTGAGGATGGGGAGAAACCAAATGGACAATCTTTCTTTACACCTGACTATGATCTGACAGTTAATAACCTCCAAATCACAAAGAGTAGCAGTTCCTAAACAAATTCATGAAAGAATGTTCTAAAATTGGAGGTCATCAAATTGCCACATAGTAACATTAAGGAAGCAAAATAGTTAATTCTTGATTAGAGCAGGTACCATCAAAGGAAGCTGTGCTTGAACGCAACTTGAGTTGGTTGAAGCACAAAGTTCCAGTTGTTAGTCCAAGCTAAAGACAGCCACCACAGAAAACAGTGTGGACACCTTCTGAAAGTGTTGTGGGTTTCTCCTTTAGGGGACAAAAGCATTGGTAATATGTCCCTGACCAACAAAGAGACAGCATTCTAGCTTCATCAAATATGATAAGCTTTAAATCAGAAATTGCTTTATATGACAACTGTGGGATGTGGTGCCCATATATTGACAAGAAGAGTAAGGGAAATAAGCTTTTAAATGGTGAGCCTTTCATCACTTACTGAAGAAATTCTCAAGATAGCATATGCAATCACACTATTCAGTAATTTCCAAAACTGAGCAATTAAAAGCAGAGCTTTGATAAAACAATTTTCTACCAACTCCTGCACTTCCACCAAGCTAGCCAATAAACTGTTATCTCTGATCCATTAGAATAATGGATATTTCATATCCTTTAGAAATTTGCATATACATGAAACAGATACCCAGCAGCAACAAATTTTCTTGGTGCTGCTTTTATTTCAGTCTCATAAAGCAGGATACCTGAACTAGGGTGAATACTCTGGCAGTTCTTTAAATTCACCTAATGGTGGTAATGATAATGTTTGTCAACATGCAGTTTCCAGCATATTCACAATAGTGCCAGTGTGAGGGAAACTCTTATAATAGTGATTGAAAGAGTAGGTTCACCATTAGCAGTAACAATCTATTATTTGAGTTCAGCTAGTCTTGCATCAAAGGTGTTCAGATTTACAATGTGAACAAACCTTTATTATGTAACATAAGATTAGCAATGTGATGTGAACTAGATCATGAAAGTTGCTAAGGCCTTAAAGAACAGTTTCACAAAGCATGCCCAATTCTACCACAGGTAGGTGGTGTCATCAGGAACTTCATCAAAGCTTGGATTTAATGACTTTGGATGTTCCTTCCATCTTCAACAGAAAATGGAGCATTAAGGCCATCATCATCTATATCTCCAAATGGCCTACAAGCAATTATGTTCTCCTCAGTTTCAGTGTTTCTTTACTCAGCTGCCCTGCGCTTACCAGAATTATAATCTTCTGTGTGAGCAATGACCATTCCATGTAAGGAGTTTGCACACATAATTTGAATTTTTTTCCGGTTATGCCTTGTTTCAAATCCAGTTGACGGAAAGTTATATGAAGAACAATCACGGATTTAAAGTAATGTCCACATTTCAGATTCTGTGATATTTGAAGCTGCAATTTCAGGAACATGTCAGCCATGAACATTTACTAAACAGTACATAGATTGATTTTTAAATGAATGTTAGAAGGCAGGGATGATCGTCTTTGAAATGCAATTGATCACCGCCTTTTAACCATTCACAGGTATGCATAAATTTGTACATACTTGAACTATTAAGTTCCTCTGCTCAACAAATATAATCTGTTTCAGAAGTCACACTAGCAAATTTCCCATCTCTAATTAAAACAAGGGATGCCTTAATTTAATCTTCATTCTGCAGAGCACTGAAAAATTGGGTAATAAAAAGTTTACAAAACTATAAGATTTATAAAAAGGACTTCCACGGCAAATGTGAAAGCGTGCCATTAGAGCAGAAACTTGCTGCTTTCTTAAAGTGAAGAAAACATGGATAAATATGTGCTCTCCTCTTGGAAAAATCATCTAGATCTTGATGTGATTCAGCTTTATAATTTTCACCACTTTAAAATGCTGATATATGAAGAATAATCATAAGTCAAAATTTTTTATCTCTTGGTTGTGTACTTCATTACATATTACATATTATCAGACCATCACCACCAACAAGGAAACAAATAAAAAGTTTATTCTTATGTGGATGCAATTAATGCCGAGTATGCATTGATGTATTTATTACCAACTCTCCTTTAGAAATTATTTTAAATTTCTCATGGCAAGGACACTATGGGTAGCTTGTGGAAATAATAACCTGCAATACTTCTAGAAGGTGTCCAGGAAGACTTTATAAAGCAGGACTTGCTGTGAGACCATAATTTACATTGATATCTCATGAGGGTGAATGTCATTACAACGTTATCAGCTTCAAATGCATGAGAGGATCAGTCAAAAAGTGGTAAACATTCACATGAATTTACAAAACGTTTAATATACATATCTTCACTTTCTTGATTGAAGACTCTATAAAAGCTGGCAAGCTCACATGATATATCTCAAAGCAGATCTTCACTAGTATAAAATAACTGAAATACAGTGCAACTTTAAGTTATTGGTGTAGAAGTCACTGTTTTGTAAGCTTTAATGTAGATTGTGGCAAATCAGATGACTAAAGGGCAGAGCATTTTGGACACACAGAACCACATGTTGTTGATACTTCAGCCTTTGCCATACTTAAATAATGCTCTTTTAATTTAAGATGAAGTTGATTTCTTCATCTACAAAGATCCAAAAAGCGTTTTATAGTCTTAGGTATGCCATAAATGTAAATGAGCCAGTGTGCATGAAAATTTTCCATTCCTTTAATTTTAGAAGTTTCATAAAAAGCTTTGCAGTAAAAAAATTCACCACAATGCTTGATGTGTTTCTTTTCCACAGTTGCAATCTAGCAGCACATCTATGACAACATCTAGGATGCTATCATAATAGCGTGCAGAGTCATCATGGTTTTTTCAGCAATAGCAGCTAATCATGGAACTTTGGAAGGATAGCTAAATTTGCTTCATATAACTATAACTTTGTTATATGTCCCACGTAGTAGCGTACACAGTAACGTCTTTGGAGTTTAATGAGATTGTGAAATAATGAGAAGGCTGACTAAGCTAGGCACTTTGTAAAAAAACACATGTCCTCACTTCTTGATGTTCTTCATCAGAACCCCAATAATTTTTCATTGCACTGTGAATGCCATTTTGGCTGGCAAAACATTACCAGTGTCACTGAATGGAGTTATTAGAGGAGATAAAGCCTAATTAGATACTTTTTTTTCCTATTGGTATTGCAATTGAACCTTGAGCTGTGCATTATGACATGAGCAGCATTTCTTGCAGTGATAAAATTCAGCTTACACTTGATTTGAATAGAAGTTGCTGCATTCTGGCAACTAAAGATGTCAAAAACAATCAATGGAAAGGAGTAATGCTAAGAAAATTAATGGTATGGCAAAACTACACATTTTAAATGTATGCTTATACACTGAGGTTAGTAAAATAATGTTTATCATAAGATTAACATATATAAGGAAAAAGCTTAGAGAACATCAACTTTCTAGAATTGTCAGTCATAGTCTCTAATTTATTTGTTGAATGATGAACCAATACAATATCAGTCTCCATATGACCTATGAGGCTACGCAAAGCTTGTTGTGTTTGGTCATGCATAGTTGAAGAGGAGTTTAGATCATTCACCACATTACCTTGTCCAAATAGTACATTAACATCATCCCCATCTTTAATGGGGCATGTAACTTTGTCTATCAACAACCTCATACAAATCCTGTGAAACGCCTTGCATGTTCATATCCATATTTTAAAAAATAAAATCTCAATTTCAGAAAAATTTAGATTTGCTTCAGGAAAATTGTTAGAAACTTTCCATGCAAAGCATTGTTTTCCCTATAGAAGGAAAGAGTCTCATGAAGCTTACCAGTTCTAATGGTATACTTGATAAATGTTATAGTTTATTGGAGGAAGTTAAAGAGCCAACATTTTGACCTTAAATGCTCTTTGAGAAGCTATATTTCTGGAGGCATCATCACAGGCGGAGCAGGTGTAGCAGCAAGAGTATAAATGTGAGAGTGTAATTGTTTGTGTGGACCACCTTCTACAGTGTATAAGCACACACTGTTCTGCGCTAAGGAAGTATGGTATACTCTGTACAGGTAATTTTTGGAGATGTTTTTTAACATAGCCATGTAATTCTAATCTGCTATAGCAAACTTAGGTGATCTTTCTTTGATAACTATTTGTGAGACACAACAACTTTCACATATAATAAGTAAAGGTTGTTCAGGTTGCCCCACTTGCAAATATACATCTTATGTTAAAAGAAAATCCCTGCCAGTGTATGAAAATTTGGGCATGGAGAATATTGCTTACAAAGATGAGAAGGTAAGTCATCAGTTCCTTTTAGATGAGCTTGCATCATAGTTAAAGGGAGATTTTTACTGCTAAAAATGCGCAAATTATTCTCTATAACCAAGTTACACAAAAGCAATAAATATATCCATCCATTCCTAATGACAGACTCTTAACTGCATTATTGTAGATTTTTCCATATTATGTTTTGTAAAAAAGCTCCAACAGTGTTACTGCAATAAAGTAGCTGCAAAATCTTCAAAAGCTTTATAAGAAGCCTCTGGATCATCTATGTGATGTGCAGTATGTGCATCATGGCAACAAGGCGATTTTCCCTCTGTTCTGCTGTTTCCTCATCTTTTTGACGTACCGCACATTCAGCATTCTTTTTTATACAGCATACGGCTAATTTATCTGATTAAGGCATGTGCTTCTTTTTTGTAACAACAGAGGCTACAGTCTTATCATGGATAGTGCAGTAAACACTTCTAAGTTTATAGACTTGTGCACTTTTCTCCCTTCTTCATAAGTTGAGACTATAGCGTGTAAAAATTCAAATAGATGAAAAATTGCTCTAGGCTAGTATAAGAAATAAGGACTTATGATGTCTGGATGCCCCAATGGAGGTGAAGAGTAAAATGTATGTGGTACTATCTGTAAGCCCATTGACTCCAGCTATCAGGATAGACAGGGTGTACATCCCTTTATAAGCAAAAAGAAGTTCAAACCCAAAGCCTTGCCCCTCACCTAAATCTCAGACCTAGAGCATACCCTGGATGAGAAATGGATGTCCGCCTCCCCTCCCTGTTTGTCCCATACCTTTTCCCCTGCACATCTCAGCCCAAATCTATTCAAATGCCCAAATCTTCAGGTTTTTATTAAATAAATCAAACAGCTTTGTGTAGATTTTCAAAATCACAAGAAATTCTACACAATGATTCCTATTTCTAGCCCTACAAAGAACTCACCAATAAGTCCTACTTAGTGGGGGAGAACTTACAAACAAGCTAAAAAACAAAAAGTCAAAATGAAAAGGTTTAAAACAGGGAGAAACCTGAAATTTCATTCCAAACTTTAAGTTTTAGAAATCACCAAGAATCCTAGTGCAGGCAACTTTGCAGGATGCAGAACTGGGGTACTGCCCTTTGCTGCACTAGAGCTGCTCAAATCTAAGCCTTTTAAATATGGGCCCAACTGCAATCTGGGTTTTTACACTAACTTAAAACTGACTTATGCCTTCCCTGTTTGAGTTCTAGTCAGAACGTCTGCACCAGCAAAGACAGGAGATATGCCTCACATCTCTCTTGAAAGAGACTAGACCTGATGACCCCTAGGTTTAAGGCCACTGAGTGAGGAGAAGCCGAATCACTCCCCTTTGTCACCTGCTTTTTTAGTGAAAGTTTTTCTCTCAGGCTTCTTTTTAACTTAAGAGCCTTTGAGCCCTTTTGGATTATGTGTTACTTTCTTGCATGATAATTTTCGCCACCAGCTGGCTCACACTGAATGAACTGGAAGAAAACTGAGCTTCAGGCCAACTCAGCAAACCGTGACATTTATTGTAGGCAGGTGCACTGAAACGCAGCCAACCAGGATTGCCCCTCCCTTTTCCTGGGGTCTGCACTCACGCAACCTCAGCTAATAAGAAGCCATTTGACAGGCGCCATGCCAATTCATACTCCCCCTTCCTAATGTATTCTCCCATCATTGAGTGTAGACACCTACAAGAACAGCTTGGCACAGTCATCACTACCATCCCACATTCCTTTCAGGCCACTACAGGACCAGACCAAGGTGCTTCTATAGGTTCTATTGTTCACTACTTACCCATTTTTCCATGGGCTTACTCCAATTTCTCCATAAGGAGGCCCCAACTAACCCTATCTAGTTCCTTCATTATAAACTTAAAAGTGTGAATTTTATAAAAATTATTTGTGAAAACAGCCTAAGAATGGCTTAAATCATTGGTCAGTAATGTTGAGGCAAAGTAGGGGATTGAAATTTGTTAATTATTAAATTCAAAATTAAAAACATTTCCCATTATCGCAGTTCAGCTTAGCAGCCTCCTTTACTACCCTAGCTTAAAACCCAGCTACTACCTTATGTAGGATGTTTGGTTATTTCTTTGAATTTGTCCTAATAAAATTTATATCCCTAAAAGTCTGTTTTTGTTATTTGTTTTTCCATAATTTATATTAAAATCCGAAAGTTTTATGTTTTTTAAAGTGCGTAACACCTAAGGTCACGTTTGATGACCTCCTATAAAGAGGAACCCTAATGTGCTAGTTCAACCCCAACTATTGGAACTACAACCCCTCTATGACAAAGACTTCTCCTAAATCTCCCACACTTGCTTTTGATGAGGCGCAGCTGAGAAGTCTGTGTCTGTTATTGTGGTTGCTAAAGCGCCCACATTTAAAGGTTATTATTCTCTTGGCGCATACTTATCAACAAAACAACCCAACTAGACAACTCAATGGTTATGTTGTGTTTTCAAGCCTTTTGGGTTTGGGGACAGATGGTTGACCATCAATGTTGGTTAGCTTAATTCAGACTTCTCTGTCACGTGGGACATGAGAAACTATAATAAAAGTTGGATACTAACTTCTTTTTCCTCAGGGTACACCCATTTTAATGCTCACTGAGCAGAGCATACTCAGGGTGCACAACTCACAGGGGCTTCTTTAACATTTCTATTACATTGGAGATATTAAACCAGCTTAACCTCCTAAGTGTAATTTTAGTATTTTCTTTCCGCCAAATCTGTTTTCTTAAAATTTTTATACCAATAGATAAGGGAGAGAGAGGAGGCAGAATGAGAGTACATGAGGCAGAACAGGTTTAAGTTGGGTAATAAGATGATCCATGTGAGGAAAATGATATCATTAAAATTTCAATTGGTGTTGCGGTGACAAGATAGATCCTAACGCACAAGCTATATCTCCCTATCATAATGTAATAATTTTGTGCCAATATTACTAAGCTGCTTATGTTATGAGAGGCGCTTATTCATAAGGGAATTCATTCCGCTAGTGGACATGGGAGTTTCTCATTTTCAAATGATAACTATTGTTTAGCAGAATCGTCCAAACAGATATTAGGTAATTCACTGTGGTTGATATCTCAGATTGACACGCAGGATTGCTTATTCTCATTAGGGATAATCTTAAACATTAAGTTAGTAATTATCTTGTTGATTTTATATTGACAATTTATTGATTTCATAAGCTAATTGAGGTTGTTGCCAATTGATGGGAAAGGTTTGTGAAGTTTTTGAAGCGCTGTTGACGCTTCTAAAACAACTTTTGGTGGAATTAATAAATTTGTAAAATTAACCATTAATAATCTGGAGAATTTTCAGGGACTAGAAGGTGATGAAACCTAACTAGCTCATTAAGGAAACCTGTAATAGTGTGACATAAAGAAGGCTAATCAAACAGTAAAGTCCGCTATCTCCTCAAGTAAGGCGCCATCAGGGGATTATGCCAATTTCCTCTTAAATATCCTCGCTTTTCCCTTAGATAAAATAGATAGATTTAGCAATTACATTTGATATTTAAACTTTTATAATTTATTTATATAGTTAGCACTTAGGATAATAGTTTAAAGATATGATATCCTTTTTCTAAAGTAGTTGGCTACCAAGATCCCCTCCAGGCTCTGCAAGAAGAGAATAGTTAAGAGTTCCCTACCAGAGGAAGAAGAGTGGAGTGAAGAGTTACCTTCCATTTCAGAGATACATTCAAAGATAAAAAGGGCGTGCACCAATTTAGCGTTGGACTTTCTAACCAACGTGGATTTAAAAAGACTCAACTTACTTAGTAGTTTTCATACTATTGCTACCCAGAATTGGTCAATAATAATCAACGCAGCTATTAAAAAAATTGTGCAGCAGATTTATGAGCCAAGGCGAGCATCCTAGAGGGTTACATTTGGTGCTAATGACTGAGAGTAATTAAAAAAGGATATTAAATTTCTACATTAGTGCTCACTACAGGGGTATTTGGGTTTATAAAAAAATTAAAAGAGAACAAAGAAGCCAGATTTGATAAAAAGAATTACATTATGAGTGAACTTATTAAAACTCTATAATAAATTGGAGATCATCAATCAGAACATGTTAAACTCAGAGGCATAGGCTGATCTCAATGCCTTGGAGTACCAGGTGATAAAAGCTTAGGAAGAGGTTGAGCATATAGAATAGGCAATAATGACCTCTACAGGAAATCTTCCTCCTTGAAGCAAAAGGAGGGCTAATTAAGAGCAGTTATATTTAGAGAATTAATGGAAAGAGGATAATGAACATTTAAGCTGGGTTCTGAGGACGTGGCACACATGGGAAAGCATATTGAGGATCAAAGAATCACAGGTATGATTGCGCTCATGAGAAGGCGAACAAATCCAACAATACTACGCCTAAAATTTCAGTCACGAAGTACACCCATCAAGAAAGGTGCCTTGAGCATTAGCTGTTATGTCGGAGATTACTCCTAAGGTTACACAGATTAGTCAGGTTGTCAGCCTGGGAACTTCTGCCAATAGAGAGGTAGAAGAGCTTGAAGATATACCAAAGTTGACTACATTTCGCCATGATAAAGCACCAGCGTTTTTCTTTATTTTTAAGATAGCAATGGTCAGATATATTAACTTCCAAAAAGTGGTAACTGTTATGAATTGTCTTAACAACAATTGCCTGAATCTGGTGTTACCCACTTGAATGGGGATAATTGTCATAATTTGATCAAAAGAAGCAAATAATCTGGAATTTGGAAGCCCTAACAGAATGGCCAACAAAAAACAAGAATTTAAGACATATAACATAGAAAGGATGAAAAAATTGTGCTTTCATTAATTAACTTTACCAGGAGTCACAAATCCCAGCTGGGGCGAAAAGCTATCAGATTTTGATACATAGATTGCAAAGAAAGCGTCGTTTTGTACCTACAAAAACTTGCATCATACTTTGGCATTGGCATTGGTACAAAAAACTTCCTCCTTGCAGATAAAAGGTCATATTATGAAGTTGGGAGCAATTTTGACATGGACAATCAATCCTATGAGGAAATTCCGTTGAGTATGATCAATCCATGGTGGAATTAGATGATGTCGTTCTTGAATATTAAAACGTTGCTGATCAGCAAAATCAAGTCATAATAAGGAAAACCTGGTGGATTCAATAAGAAGGTTAAATCATTAGCCACTATCATAAAAGAGGAGTGAAGGTACATTTACCCGCCCAAAATAGGAGGGAGAAATCTTGACAATTAGTGAATTTTTGCTTCCTCAGAAGGTAAAACTGCCTAATTTTAGGGAAAAGGTCTTGCACTCTAAATGTAGAACTATCTATCACTGCAAGAGAACATGTTCCTCTAGTTATCTGTTTATAATGAAGGTTGGCAGGACCAACTCAGGTTGCAACTGAATTGCTGTGAAAAGTCCTGAGGTGCTAGATGAGTGGAAATGAAAGGGTATTATTACAGAGATAATGAATGAAGATTGATCTTAAATTAGTCAACTAATGTGAGAGGCAATTTATCTGAGGATTATGATTAAATACAGATGAATTTTGATAGAAAAAAAACGTTACCAAATTAATATGTGCAAGTAGGGATTTTTTACAGATCTATCAGCATAATTAATCCATCATTTGAGTTGTCAAATAATGCAGAAAAAAATTATAATAGTAATAATATGATATAAGAAAAAAAAGAAAAAATGGTAAAAGAAAAAAATTATAGAAGAAAAATATAAAATGATAAAAAAGAAAAAAAGATTAAAAACATTATCTTTTTATTTTTACTGCAAAAATGCATCTGTCAGTGTTTCCACCTACCAAGTGAGGAGGAAGGGGATGATTATGACAGGATAAAGTCCTGATGATTGGCAGGGCTAGCTTGGGTAGTAACTGGGTCTACAGGAAGAATTCCCAAAGCTCTCAAGAAGAATTAGTTGTCAACAGGATCAGGATGGGCTGAAACTATATTTTCCAGAAAGAGTCCCTTTAGAAGAGCATCAGGAGAACTAACCCAGGTTGAAACTGGGTCCACCATGAGTAGTCTCAGGGAGCTTTAATGGCGAGGAGCCATTGTGAAACCGTTCTGGTTTTGGTACAGGTTGAACGATGAGGTGACATTAAAACAACAAGCTGGGGTTTTTACAGGTTGATGATGGGGAGTTATTTTACTTTATCTGGGGTTAACACATGTTGACAGTTTGTTTTGCAGCAAGGATGGCTGACATAGTTCTGCCATGGCAAGATGTCATGGTAACTGTACTTGAGAGAGGTGGAAGTGAGTAAGAAGCAATGAAGAGGGGGCCGCGTTTCTGAAGGTTAGCAAGAGTACATTGAGTTTGGATATAGCTACACTCTGCTGAAGTTCTTTTAAAGTATGAAGACCATGGCCCAAGGTGACATCCTTTCCCCAAGTTCTTATCTTTTGTGGTAATCTAGGCAAGAAGAGGATATGGCATAATTTTAATATGCCAATTTCACCCAGCTGCTTAGATTAAGATAGGTTCTTATTCACTAGGGGATCCGTCCTGCTAGTGGATATGTGTAAGTCTCAGGGAATGTCCTTTGGCTCTCAATCAGGTCATCTTCCCATTCCCAAATAAAAAGACACCAAAGAGGATGGCGGTACCTCTCATCACTCAGGGTGATCTTGCTCACGTAGTAGATGAGCGATGGGTAACAGCTCATCCGCTTCAAATCCCACCCCCAATACCCACACTTACCTCAGCAGAACTGTTGTGGGGAATTAGTGAAATCTGTGCCAAGATTACTGAATTGAAATCGGTCAGATCTAATTCATCTGGCAATCTGGCTGATGCCCAAAATTCAAATGGCTGTAAAAGCATGAAGAATGAGATAACGGCTGGATTTCCCAATGGTTCCAAAACAATCACTAAACCAGTTAAACAAATATTGGGCGCCATCGATGAGGGTTCAAAGCCCTCAGATAGTAATTTGGGCATTGCACCCAATGTGCTGCTGTTGACCGAATGAATGATTAAATGACCAAGCGCGGGCAGGTTGGCTGTCCTGAATCTGTTTTCAACCAAATGGACCCATCCCTATATGGGATGGCCTTGGGGGATTCCCATCACCTTTCAGGCCAAATGCCATCATGCTAATCATCAGAAACATAGTCAAGCCCTGGTTCAGACATTTGAGGTTGAACTGACAGAGACTTGGCCCATTGTCATATTTTGCAATATCAGTTCCCAAAGAATAAACCCACCCATTACTGAATAATTCGCCGGTTAGGTCGAATTTGTGGGTCCCAACCCCATCCTGTCACTTTCCAATCAACCACTATTTAATCAGTTGCATGGCACTGAGAAAGTTGTTGGTCAATTTTTCTTACTTTCCTTTCCAAATAAATTTTTGCCAAAAAAATCAAATTTTCTTTATTTTCCGTTCTGACTGCATCCCAGATGGCATTTCCCTGGTGGTCCATCACCCCGCACTCTGGGTGGACTTTATCAATTCTTTTGGTCACCATGGCTCCCTCTATTACCAATTGGGCCCAGCGAGTCTGACACTTTTGGTTTTACAACCCCGCTCTTTATGAACTTCTGACAAAAATACATGGGGATCTTATGGCCCTATGTACAACAATGGAAAGAAAGAGTATATCTCCTTATCGCCCCCAATGAGTTGGCCTCTCAAGCCAAGAATCTCGTCAAAACTATCCCAGTAATCCCACCTCATACAGTTCAAACCACTGAGTTGGGAATGGGTTCAGTGTGGTTTGTCGTTGGGATACTCCTTACCCTGTTGTTGCATCATCACTTGTGGTATCACATTTCCCAGCTCCATATCAAGTTATATGATCAGCAACGCCTCTGTCATTCTGGCTTTCTTTTTGGGTGTTCACGCATCCCAACTGGCAGGCCAGTTTAAACTTCTTCTACCATTTCCATGACAATATGTGAGTTATGATTTTCAGATGATAACTATTATTTAACAGAATCTTCCTAACAGATATATGTAATTTACTGTGGTTGATATGTCAGAATGACACGAAGGATTGCTTATTCTCATTAGGGATGATCCCAAAAATCAAATGATTAATTAAGTTTTCAATTCTATACTGATAATTTAATTATTTCATAAGCTTATTGGGGTTAGTTGCCAATTGCTGGGAAGAATTTTGAAGTTTTTGAAGCACTAATGTCACAATTTTTCTTTCACTTTGATACCCAAATTGAAGCAAAATTTGGATTTTTTAAAAAAAATACAAAAAACAACTGCTTGATCAAGCCAAAGCTTACCGATGTCAATGCAATTGACGCCTGCTGTCCCAGCTTGGGGTGGTGATGCGCCACCATCTAACATCTTTTGGCCACCGCTGAAGCACGCCTGGGCTGGCTCTGCTAGCCCTCCCAACGCTACTGGGCGTTATGTCCCCCTCGGGACTTGGCATCACCACCTCACAAGCTCTCAGGCGGTGCTCTGGAGCCTTTGGTGCTCCCATGGAGCAATTTGCGTTTTGGCCCCCAGGTTGAATATGGGAATCTTTTATCATATGCAAGCACGGCCATTATCGAGATGGCCATGGCAGTTTTCAAACCCATCAGGTTTATTGACTTCCGCCCCTTTAAGGCTTATTTTAACCTTAACTTCCGTTCAGAAGCTGATGCAGCAGCAGCAGCTAAGCTGCAAATCTTTTATAAAAACCCCATTCCAACCATTTGCACCCAGCTCCTGGATGAGGCCACTTTGGTGGTCCAGTTCGCCAGGTTGCCCTCTTTCCCTTCCCCTGAACGCCTCCACCACGAGCTCATGGAGGGTTTGGCCATTTACGGCGCAGACCCCATGTTGCAGTTTGTGGTTCCCAATGGGGCAGATCAGTTGGCAGGGCCTCGCGCCTTTGCAACAATCTGCCCATTTCATCATGACTCTCACCTCACAATTCCCCCCACACTGTGATCAGATCTGCCCCTGATCACCCATTTTGGGCGCGTGTCAAAAATGGCCATGCCATTTGCCCCTTATGCTTTGAGATTGACCACTTAAAGTGCATGTGCCCAAAGGTTGCCACTTCCACTGCATCCACCGCTCAGGGCTCAGGTGCCGCCCCAGTGGCTACCTCGCTCCAATTTTTTGAATGCGGCTTGATCCTCCCACCCCCAACGTCGTGGAATTCTGGCGCTGCTTCAAAAGCAGCAGCCAATCAAAATTTAAAAAAAGTTAAAAACTTTGAAAAATTTGATCATATTATGGAATCCTGAGTTGATGACTGAACTAGTTTCAGCTGAGCTGCCTTGGCTGACAGCACATGGCCAATCAGCTCTGGCCACAGCCCCAATTCTGGTGGCTGGCCCAGCGCTGGCTGAATTCAATCCATTTAAGGCTCTCAAATGGATTGAGGAGGATGGGCGGCCATGCCACATGAAACCTGATTTTGCTTTAAAGGAGTTCTTCGTTGACCCTCCCAAATCATGTTCCCACCGTTTTTGTCCAAAAAATGGGGTTCCCATTTATAAAAATATCAACGATATTGCAGTTGCAGCTGCAGCTGCCCTGGCCAACACCCTATTCTACCAGCAACTCCATGGGGCAATGGAGCCCCTTGTCAGGGGTATTTCTATCCCCAATTTTCCTCATGATTTCGAGGAAAATGCAAAGTACAAAATTGAGGAGCTTGCTTTTGGTGTGAGCCGCGCTTGCATTGATTCAGCAGTAACTTCTCTTTTTGACCCCAATTATTCCCAAACCCAACAGCGAATCAAATCATTTACTTGTGTGCCGGCTCTCATCAATTTTGCTGAGCATCAACTTACTCAATATGTTGAGGCGATGGACACCGCTGGCCTCATTGGTGAAGAAAACCCCCAACTATACCTCCTTATGCCTCATGTCGCTGATGCTCCCACCCCAATGATGTCCGCCATGGTCCACCAGCTAAAGTGGGCACTGGACAAATGCTTCCCAAAGCCTCCTCGCCATCTAATATGGATTTATAGGCTGATAACCTAGAGGCTATATTTGGAATTTTTTAATCTATGATAATCCCTTTGTTTGGCCCATTTGCATATAAAGATGCGTGGCGGCTCCCCCTTTTGGGTTGGGCACCACTAGTACTAAAAAAGAAGCACTGATGACGCCTCCAAAACAGCTTTTAGTTAATTAATGGATTTGGTGAATTCTTATTAGTAACCTGTAGAAGTTTCAGGGACTAGAAGGTGATGAAACCTAACTAGCTCATTGAGGGAAACCTGTAATAGTGTGACACAAAGAAGGCTGATCAAACAGTAAATTCCGCTATCTCCTCAAGTAAGGCGCCAACAGGGTTTATGCCAGATTTCCTTTAAATATCCTAGCTTTTCCCCCAGATAAAATAGATAGATTTAGCAATTACATCTTGTTGTTTAGACTTTTATACATTGATTATATAGCTAGCTCTTAGGATAAATGTAAAGATAGGATATCCTTTGTCTAAAGTAGTTGGCTATCAAGATCTCTGACAGGCTCTTTGAGAAGAAAATAGGGAGATTTCTCTACCAGCGGAAGAAGAGAGGTGGGAAGAGTTTGCTGCCATTTCAGAGGTACCTTCAAAGATAAAAAGGGCGTGCACCAATTTAGCGTTGGACTTTCTAATCAAAGTGGATTTAAGAAAACTCAACTTACGTAATAGTCTTCATACTATCACTACACAGTTTTGGTCAATAATAATCAACGCAGCTATTAAAAACTTGTGAAGAAGAAGTGTGATCTAAGTAAAGCATCCCAGAGGGTCACAGTTGGTGCTAATTACTGAGAGTGATTATGCATAAGGCTCCCAAAGCTTTAAACATAGCTTAGTGTTTGACTAGATTGAGCTGAGCGCCAGATGAATCCAGTTTATGAGGATTTGTCAGAGGTGCAGCCCTCTTCTATTCCATCCATCCATGAAGCGGATTATCTATTATATGCGCTGGAAGAAGCTATTTTCACTAAGGTTGGCCACAAACTGAGTAAGAGCCTACCCCTGACAGATGAAAAACCAGATACTCGTTGTGTTTCTTCACGAAATTAAATAATTTTTGACTGTGATTATTCCATGTATCTTAAGCATATTATTGTGGGGCAGCGGAAAGTTACATTAAATGCCTTATGGTCACCAGTGCAACTGGAATTTTTTGACCTGAAGTTAGTGCAGGCTTTGGATTCACCAGTAACTACTGGGGCTTCTGTCTTAATTGCTTCCAAATCCCTATGATCACACTGCCGCTCTGTAAGCTTTTCATTTTCAGAGCACATGAACATGAGTTTGTGGCTCACCTCTCAGCTATCCCTTATATGATTTGCCCATTGATCCTTAGGTTGGTTGGTGCGCTGCCTAACTGTGAGCAATGACTTAGAATGGAACATTCTGGCATTTACCACCCATACCTAAAAGGGGAAATTCTTTTGCTACCAACTTTGGTCACAGGTAACACGGTGGCAGTAATAGAAAATCCCTTCTCAGATGCTGTACCTGACCTTCTCACTATACTGAAAATTCTGGAACCTTATAATGCTGTGTTTGATGTTGAAAATGCCAACCGCCTTTCTAAGATTTTTATGTTTAATATGACCTTCCAGTTACATGTTGATCTCAATAAATTCAACTTCCTGTTGTAACCAAACACAGCACAGGAGGATCAAGCTCTCAAAGTATGTATTTATAACATGGTAGCTAAAGGGTGGATAGTTAAGAAAACCTCCCCCTGTGTCCTCACCAGTATTTTTTGTACAGATACTTGATGGCACTCCAAGGCCCAGTGTTAATTATGCCCACCTGATTGCCATCATAGTTCTTGATCCACATCCCTTTACCTTAGAAGCTGCCATTTAAGAACTATTTCAAAGTCTAAGGTATTCTCTAAAATTTACCTGATTAACGCATTCCATCAAGTGCTGGTAAAGTTTTATATGATTGGCTGACCGCTATCCAGACGCAATATAAGATTTATCAATCCAAGGTATGCCCTTTGGCTTAAAAAATGCTAGCAGTATTCCCGCGTCGCATTGATGATGCTTTGAGGGAACTCAAGTTCTCTTGCGCGTTGCATTTGTTGATGCCATTTTGATTCAATCTATTAACGCTAAACATCATAGCAAGGATTTTGTGGCGTGGTGGCGCCTTACATCAGACTGGATTAGTGGTAAAGCCATCCAAATGTGGGTTTTTAGGAAAAAAGGTGCAATTCCCAGGAATCTAGTTCTGAAGGATGTCACGCTTTTGCATCCTCAAAGCTAAATGATACTCGCTCTTGCCTACCCATGTGACTCAAAAGCAGCTTTATAGCTTTTTGGGATCTATAACTTTTTGAAAAAGTTTTTACCAGCCATCTCCAATCTTGCATCCCCATTAAACCCCCTCACTAGTAAGAATTTCCCTTTTGTTTGGACTCCAGAGTATCAAAAGCTTTTAAATCAATACAAGACATTTTTACCACTAACCCATTTTATGTCATTCTGATGAAGAAAAACCTTTTATTCTGGCATGTGATGCCTCAGGTACTGCAGTGGTTGCTGTCTTGTTGCAAGAACTTGAGGGGAAAGAACACCCTGTGACTTACTTCTCAAGGAATTTTAGTGTGACTGAGCGCCCTTGGGATATATATGATAAAGAGTTGGCTGCCGTTGCTTGGTCTCTGATGCATTGGCTGTATCTCTTACAATGGACCAATAATGCAGTAGTAAAGCGCACTGATTACAAATCACTTATATGATATTACAAGCCACAGAAGCTGGCCCACGGACAAACCAAAACTCATTGGGACCTCTTGAGTTTTGACTTAAAGTACAAGTTTGTCAAGGGTTCCTCACAAATCTTGCCAAACATCCTTAGTTAAAATTCTTTAATAAGACATGTTTCTATTGGTGACTCTGAGGTAATTACAGTAATCCTAACTGTGCAAACTAAGACACCTTCTCCCTCAGTTATTGCTGCAGTAGATCCCTCCATTCCACTTCCCAAAACCAATCTCAAGCCCAAACCCAAACCCTCAAGTTGCCAAACTCAAAAGCACCACCCCCCACTACTAATCTTGTACCTAAAATAGAAACAAACGCTCTTGCTTAAAATCCCTCCACAGAGAAGGGTTTTCTCTTATATTGCATGTTGGCTTTGCAAACAGTTGATGCTGAAGTACTTGGCCTTATGTCTAATATTGTTGATTTTAAGGCCCACTTGGATGGTATTTCCAAAAGGATAAGATAAATATTTCTGTGACAAAGTATGGATTGCTTCTGCTCAGCATTCCCGCACAATAAGGGAACAACATGATCCACCCACCATGAGGCACCCTGGAGTGAAGAAATGCATTAACCTAATAAATTTTGGGTATGATTGGATGGCCTTACAATGGATGTCCCTATGTGTCTTGAGGGCTGTTTATTTGTTCCTGCTCCAAATATGACCAAACAGGGTGGAATAGTCTCCTCCACCCCCTCCAACAGGTGGAATGCCCATTGACCTCAATTTTTGGTGGACTTAATTGTGGGTATGCAAGTGTCCAAGGTGTAGGATGTGGTTATGATGGTTGTAAACCGCTTTACAAAAGATATACTCTTCATCCACTTGTTAATAACTATCTCTGAAGAAGAAATGACGCAACTTTCTGTGTCTCATGTGTTTCTTTGTTTGGTTTGCCTTAAAAGATAATCAGTGACAGAGGGCCTCAGTTCACCTCAAGATTTTGGGAGGCTTTGTATGACATGCTGTTGATTAAGCCCTGCAGATCATCATCGTACAACCCTCAATAAGATAACCAACTGAATGGGCTAATCAGTCCTTAGAGCATTATCTACAATGCTATGCTACTAGTCTCAGGACAAATGGGCAACAAATCTCCCCTTGGCTCAGTTTTTATATAATAATTCTTTACACGCTTCCATAGGAATATTACAAATGTATTCTAACTTAGGGTACAATCCTACCATCACCCTTGGGCCAAAAATATGCAGTAATATCCAAGCTGCAAAAAACTTTTTAAAACACAATAAGAAGATGAACCGCCAGTTCCAAAAGTAGTTGACCAGATCAACTAATGATTCTAAATGATTTGCTGATAAAAAAGCCATGTGGCCACAGGATTTTGAAGTATATAATTTGGTCATGGTTGACATGAAGACTTTTCACCTCAAAGTTCCATTCCATAGTTATCCTGTAAGCGGGCAGATCCCTTCCCTATCTCTCAGGTGCTGAACAATGGATCCTTACACTTAGAACTTCCATCCTATTAGAAAACCCACAACTCTTTTGATGCCTCCTCCTTATACCCATTCTAAGAATAGAATCATGTAAAGTAGAGCCTATCATGGTAGAGGGGGCGCCAGAGTTTGAAGTGGAGCGAATTTTAAACTATTAGAGAATCAGATGCAGTTTGCAGTACTTAATATTATAAAAAGGGTTCCCATCTTATTAAGAAAATTAGGTTACATGCAAGAGTTAAAAAGAATGTAAGGAGTTGATTTCTGAGTTTCACAAGGCCAATAATAAGGCACCCTCAGCTACTTTTCCCCATAAAGAGTACATTGCTGTCACTAAGCTCCTATCCCACTAAGAACTATGCCTTAGCCAAGGCCTCAGAAGGAGGAGTAGCCCTGTTTTATATAAAAAGGGTAATGAGGCCCTTGGCTCCAGCTATCAGGATGGACAGGTTGTTCAGCCCTCTAGGACCAAAAAGAAGTTCAAACCCAAGGACTTGCCCCTCAACCAAATCTCAGACCTAGGGCATACCCTGGATGAGATTTGGGTAGACGCCACCCCTCCTTGTTTGCTGCATACCTTTTCCCCATCCACCCCTCATCCCAAATCCATTCAAATGTAAAAATTTGCAGGTTCTTTTTAAAAATTAAACAAATTCGTATAGAATTTAGAAATCACAAGGAGCTCTACACTATGATTTCTACTTCCTAGTTCAATAAGGGACTCACTCATTAGTCCAACTGAATGGGGACAACTTATCTAGAAATTTTTAAAACCAAAAAGTCAAAATGAAAAGGCTGAAAACTTGGATCAAAGCTGACACTTCATTTTAAACTTGAGAGGACACATTCAGACACTCAAAAATTGTAAAACAGCCCAAGGATTGCTTGAAATCCTAGGCTAATACTTGGTGAGGCAAAATTGGAGATTAAAATTGTGATTAAAGAATTTGACATTGGAATTTAAATTTAAATTTAAATTTTAATTTATTGTGGGGAAGGCTGACCATGGGACGGACACTTCCAAATATGACTCAGGAAAGATAAACTTAGTACCAGGGGAGGCACCCCAGAGAAGCGATGCTATCTCTTGTTGCCAGCGGGAACGCCACTTATGGGGAGGGGAGGGAACGTGTGAAGGGGCTGTAGCCTCAATTGAACACATGTGGAGGAAGGGGTCTGATTTGATGAACCAGACTGGGAACCAGGAGGAGACCAGCTGTCGGCAACGCGGTGGGAGGTATCTGAACAACCATGCTTAGAAGTGGTCCACCAAATGAGACCAGAATCTGTGGACAGCTTCTGGGAGGGTGGGGGTGGAGCCAGCGATGGCATCCAATACAATCTTGTGGATAGTCCATATGGCGATTGCAACCACCAGAGCACGGAGGAGGGTACAAGGGGGAGGCCATTGATGAAGCAAACATATCTCTTGACAGACTGAAGGGATGCGTTTGATCCTGGCCTAGCAGACGTTGGACTTCGCGCCATATCACTTTAGAGGTGGGGCACTTCTCCAGGCGGTGGAACAGCGTTCCATACTGGCCACACACGACACAGGATGAGTGTAAGCGTTAGAGTGCTCAGCTGTACGATACACCCGCCTCAGGCAGCGCCACACATGGGAGCGGACTTAAGGCTGCAACAGAGGATGGTGAGCATATTTCCAGATAGTCTTTTGGGTCTCAGTGGAATAAGGGATGTCCATCATGTCCAGGTAGTCCACCTGGATAGGACTTGGGGTCAAATGGGGATCACGCCATCATGGATGGGTAGCCCCTGTACCTCTTGTGTGAACTGAGGAGAGGGGCGGCCTCTTCAGGTTGTATGTCCACTAATACGAATTCTCCACTCTGCGCTTTGCATGAAGAGTAGGATTTGTTTGTAGTGGGTTTTAGTCCCGTGTGGACCTGTGGCCGATGTGTGTGATGCGAGGTATTTCATCAGGGAGTGGGGGTTTGATGGATTGTTGAGGCCAAGGCTTGGGAGAAGCTGGAGCTGGCTGCGCAGGACCAGTGTTGGGATGGGAGTGTAGGAGCGGTGACGGCTGCAATCCAGGTGCCCAGGATCTTGGCAGCATGGGCTTTGAAGTCAAGCAGGCCCATGCCACCTTGATGATGAGGGCCAAACATGACCTCTGCCATACTGGTGGAGGGCGGCCTGACCAAAGCCATCCTTGCAGCAAAGCATACAGGGATTTGAAGAAGCTTGGGGAGAAGGGGATGGCGTGGGCTCTGAACCAGACTTTGGATAGGAGCATAGAGTTGGCAAGAACAACCCTGCCAGTGAGGGTAGTAGGGTGGGCTCTGATAGAGGCGATTCTCTTCGTCACGTTGTCCAGTATATGGCACTCCATTACTGCTGACGCATATCCACCTGCCTCCATCCACACGCCCAGATGGCGCACCAGTCCTATGGTAGGACGTGGCACGAAGGGGAGCACCAGTGGAGCGGTGTGTTGAGTTAGTAAGGCGTGGACGTGGGCGAGCAGATGGGCCAGGTTGGGAACTACTTGCTGGTGCCCAGCAGTTCTGAAACTGACCAAGGAGGATGATTTTGGTTTTGGAGGCGTTCAGTGCCGCGTTGCTTACCCGGGAATATTCCTGGATGAGGGCTTCAAGCGTGCATGCATCTTTGTTATAAGACACCCCCACCACGCAATCATCTGCAAATGCCATCATCTTGACTGGGGTTTGGCCTGGCACATGGACCCCAGTGAGGTGGGCATTCACATTTCGCAGTAGTGGGTCAAGGCTGAAGTTGTATAAGAGTGGGCTGAGGGGGTCCCCTTGTCGCAGGCCCCTTTGAGGGCGGACTACTTCCGTTAGGAAGCCTGGGCCATGCACTGCCATTGTCGCAGATTCCGTGAGCAGCATCATTCAGTTTATGAAGCGGGGGCTTTAGGCGGGATTGATGGAGGCAGGCCCTAAGGTATTCCCAGTTTACTCTATCATAGGCCTTTTGTTAGTCCAAGAATACAAGTTCCCCAGAGGCTGTGGACTGACACACATTAGTCACAGAGTGCACGTTATCCCAAATTGACCTTCTGTGGATGAAACCAAATTGTTCTGGGGAGATGGTGGCAGATGCTACAGTCCCTAAATGGTTAGCCATGGTTTTTGTTAAAATTTTGGTGTCTGTGTTTGTTAGAGAAATGGGGCGCCAGTTGGCTAAGTCAAGCTTATCCCCTTTCTTGAAGAGTGTGACAATAAAGGCCTCATGTCCTCCTGGTAGGAGGCACGTTTCCAACAGGCTTTGGTTGAGTGAGGCTAGCAGCAATGGTGTATATGTATTTGAAATATTTTTTTAGAACTCATATGGAATGCCATCTGGGCCTGGGCAATTTCAGTTTGGCGCACCGCGAATGGCTGTCCATAATTCATTTGGAGTAATTAAATTCATTATTTCTGGGTATCAGAAAATGGTGCAGATATGAGCTCGGTCAAGAAATTCTGCCATTTCAGCCAGCTGAATTGGTTTGGCTTGGTATAACTCAGAGTAATATTTTTGCATTTTGATTGCCACTTTGGCCAGTGTGTCCTCAATGGAATTATCTGATCTTTGCACCTGTGTTTAGGCCACGCTCTGGCATGGTGTGAAAATTTTTTTAAAGAAGTATGTGGTGCACTTGTCACCTTTAGTGATGCATGTGGCCCTGTAATGGAAACAAACCCGATGTTTGCGTTGCCTTTTGAGTGCATTGAGGTGGGCGGCTGCCTCCACCCACTTCCGGCCCCATGCAGGGCTGTATCCTGTGGCTGGAATGTTGGACTCCAAGTGGGCCAATTCCGCCAGCGCGTGTGAGATAACTGCCGATGTGGCTCATGAGCATCTGGAGGAGAGATGGCGATAGTGTCCTCTTTGAAAGTTGCCCATGTGGAAATGGGGTCCACACAAAATGGTGCAACAAACAATTTTGCCAAAGTTGCCTCTTCCACCCACATGGAAAATCCTGGTGACGCGAGCTCAGGGGGGCGGATTTTGCACCAATGTGGGGTCTTTGCAACTGTGACAGGTAAGTGGTATGTTATCAAGACCAGTCAGTGGTCAAAGAATTCCATTTTTGTTGTTCTGAAGTGGGAGATGTGGGGTTGGAATTTCGCCGGCATTAGAATAAGGTCAATGCGGGTCATGGACCTTAATTGGCCGTTTTGGACATGGGGATGCATCATGTTTTCGAGCAGTGGGGCATGTCACAGCAGCGCATCCATTAACCCAAGGGTAGCTTTTAGAACGCATAGTTCTACATGACCCTGTGGGGCGTGGGGTGAGGGCGGCCACCGGTCCTTTGGTGAGGTTAGCCAACAGTTCATGTCTCCAACTAGGAAAGAATTGGGGGGTAGCGGAAGGGATTTGACCAACGAGAAAAATTCCTGACGCTTGTGTGCACCGTTTGGGGTGTAGATGTTGACAATTGTGTGCACAACGTCAGCCCACAAGAAGGTGACAATGAGCACTTGGCCATTTAGGAATGTTTCTGAGGATGTGAATTTGAAAAAATTATTTTTCTGAATTAGCACCCCATAGTGCTTTGACCAAAAGGAAAGGGATGGGAGGAGCATTGTTTTCCAAGCTTCCTCGGAACCTTGTGGACAGTGGGACTCCTGGATGGCCAGGATATCCACAGGTAAATTGTTTTGTAAAAAACTCAGTTTCCTAGCCTGGGATGGGGAGGCCTTGAGTCCAGCGATATTCAGCATCCCTAGAGTGAAGGTTTCCCCCATTGCACCTTAGGTGCGAGGGGGTTCTGGCCCACCAGCCTCTTCAAGGTCCCCATGGGCTTTCACAGCAGCGCGGGTGTTAGCAGCAACGCTATTGGGGTTTTTGTTGATTTTTGTGGAAAGAGTTGCATTGGCTTTGGCCTTCACTTTTTGTTTTCCTGACGTCGGACGAATTTTTGTGGTGCGGATAAGTTTGGTGCACTGTCAAGTGGGGCAAAAAAAAATTTTCAGTTGGGATAGGTCCCAAGTTGGTTTCAACCAGAGCATGGGTGCAGTGATTGGGTGAGATCAAATCTCCCATTAGATCCTCAGATTGAGTGGCCCACTCAGCATGGGCCTCCCAATCTGATTGGGTGATGGATTCCCGAGTCACTTCCACCGCGAAGGTCTCCATGTCCTCCTGGCGTTGTGAGTGTGGGATGGTGGTGGTGGCCTTGGAGCTTCCTTGGCCGCGACCCTATGGGCCTGTTTGGCCTTCTTCCGCTCCTGTGGGGAGATGGGCTTTACCAATAGGTAGCAGCCTTGTGCTCCCCATGGGAAAGCCTCTTTGGTGCTTGCGGTTGGTTTGTAGTGCGCCTCTCCACTGGCCGTGGCCGCCAAGGGGTGCTCTTGGAATGTGACGCCCTCCTTGATGGGGCATGTGTGCGCCTTATGGCCGAACGCGTCACAGTGGGTGCAAATGGGGGCGCGCTGTCCATGGTTATCTGGAATGGGTGGGTGGTATGCCCTGCAATGTCAATAAAGGTGGAGTGCGGGATCTGGGTTAGGTCCTTTGTGATCTCCTCAGTTGAGGTCAGAACTGCAATGGCTTTGCCGGTGCACAGGTGTGGCATCAGCATGAAACGTTGCATTTTGAAAGATTGTATTTCATCATATATGGCGAGACCATCTTTCAGGTGTTGCTCCAAGATGTCACGTTTTACCATAGTAGGCGAAAAGTCAAACGTGAGGAAAATTTGGTTTGATTTTGTCCATCTGGTGCATTTGGTTTTAACAACTCATTGCCCTTTGGGGAGGTTGACCACTATGTGCACCGCTGCAGCCTTGTCTTCTGCTATTTTGCTTTCAAAACCTAGGTCCAGCCAACTGCGCGACATGGAGTGAGGTGCAATGTACACCGCGGTCAGGAAAATTTTGTGTACATCTTCACAAAATTTTTCCCATAAGGCCGTTTTTTGGATGTCCAGATACATACAGACTCCGAATTCCACCAACAAAAGTGGCTGGGAGTGTGGAGTGTTGATGTACTGGTTGCATCGTGCTTGCCACGCAAGTATCTCCGGGGAAATTGTGACCGCCAGTTTTTTTAGATTTTTTTTCTATTCATCCAGATTCTCCAGGGCGTTTTCAAATGTTAGAGGCCGCGGGCCTTCCGCCTGCTCCTCTTGCCTTGCTTGCCCAACTTTAGCCAGACATGGGCGCAGACTAATCTCCTCTGTGAGATTATCAAACTAGATTTAGTCTTGAATGAATAGGTTGCAAAAGTGTTTGCACCGAGAAAGAAAAGTTTTGACATTGGAATTTATTCCTCACTATCACATTCAGATTGTCAGCCTTCCTTCCCCTAGATTAGCTTAAAAACCCAGCATCCAACCTTAAGTAAGGTGTTGGTTAATGTTTTAAATAATCATAATAAAAACCATATCCCCTAATTCTGTTTTTGTTGTTTTGCCAAAATCTCTGTTTAGTCTTCAAGCTTTGTATTTTTAAATTTGGATACCACCTAAGAGTCACGTTTGATGGCATAAGAGTAGAGGAATCATTTTGTGCTAGTTTAAACCAACTATTGAAAAACCCAACCCTACTATGATAAAGACTCCTCTCCAATCTCCCAAGCCTACTTTTGATGAGGCGCAGCTGAGCAGTATGTGCTTATTATTGTAGTTGCTACAGCTACACATTCAAAGGACAGTATTCTCTTGGCATATACTTAACCTAACGCTATCATTGGTTTCAGTATTTTGGGTACAGACACATATATAGCCACCACCATTAGCAGTAGTTGGAACAGAGATGTTAACATTATCTTTTAAATTAGCAGAGCTTAAGATAAGTTCATCACCCTAATCCCCATTCTTCTCCATATGTTTTAGATAAAAGGCCCAGCTTCCTCCAGAATCAATTTTGTCTTATTCATCATATGAAAAGAAAACTTTTCTTTCTCGTTGCAAACACTTTTGCAACCCATTCAATTCAAGACTAAATCTAGTTTGATAATCTAATAGAGGGGATTAGTCTGCGCCCATGTCTGGGAGCAGTTGGGAAAGAAAGGCAAGAGGAGCAGGCGGAAGGCCCGTGGCCTCTAACGTTTGAAAATGCCCCAGAGAATCCGGCAGAATAGAAAAAAATCTAAAAAAACTGACGGTCACAATTTCCCCAGAGATACTCGCATGGCAAGCATGATGCAACCAGTACATCAACACGCCACATTCCCAGCCACTTTCGTCGGTGGAATTTGGAGTCCATGTGTATCTGGACATCCAAAAAACGGCCCTATGGGAAAAATTTTGTGAAGATGTACACAAAATTTTCCTGACCGCAGTGTATGTTGCACCTCACTCCATGTCGTGTGGTTGGCTGGACCTAGGTTTTGAAAGCAAAATAGCAGCAGACAAGGCTGCAGTGGTGCGCGTAGTGGTCAACCTCCCCGAAGGGCAACAGGTTGTCAAAACTAAACGCACCATATGGACAAAAATCAAACCAAATTTTCCTCACGTTTGACTTTTTGCCTACTACGGTAAAACGTGACATTTTGGAGCAACACCTGAAAGATGGTCTCACCATATATGGCGAGATACAATCTTTCAAAATGCAACGTTTCATGCTGATGGCACACCTGTGCACTGACAAACCCATCGCAGTTCTGACCCCAACTGAGGAGATCACGAAGGACCTAACCCAGATCCCGCACTCCACCTTTATTGACATCGCAGGGCACACCACCCACCCATTCCAGGTAACCGTGGACAGCGCGCCCCCCATTTGCACCCACTGTGATGTGTTCGGCCATAAGGCACATGCGTGCCCCATCAAAGAGGGCGTTACATTCCAAGAGCACCCCTCAGCGGCCATGGCCAGTGGAGAGGCGCACTACGAACCAACCACAAGCACCAAAGAGGCTTTCCTGTGGGGAGCACAAGGCTGCTACCTATTGGTAAAGCCCATCTCCCCGCAGGAGTGGAAGAAGGCCAAGCAGGCCCATAGGACCGCGGCCAAGGAAGCGGCCAAGGTCACCACCACCATCCCACACTCACAACGCCAGGAGGACATGGCGACCTTCGCGGTGGAAGCAACTTGGGAATCCATCACCCAATCAGATTGGGAGGCCCAAGCCAAATGGGCCACTCAATCTGAGGATCTGATGGGAGATTTGATCTCACCCAATCGCTGCACCCAAGCCCCAGTCAAAACTGACTTGGGACCTATCCCAACCAAAAAAATTTTTTTTGCCCCACTCGACGGTGCACCAAACTTATCCGCACCACAAAAATTTGTCTGACGTCGGGAAAACAAAAAGCGAAGGCCAAAGCCAACATGACTCTTTCCACAAAAATTAACAAAACCCCCGATAGTGTTGTGGCTAATACCCACGTGGCTGTGAAAGCCTGTGGAGACCTTGGAAGAGGCTGGTGGGCCAGGGGGCCCCCCCTCGCACCTAAGGTGCAATGGGGGAAACCTTCACTCTAGGGATGCTGAATATCGCTGGACTCAAGGCCTCCCTGTCCCAAGCTAGGAAACTGAGTTTTTTACAAAATAATTTACCCGTGGATATCCTGGCCATCCAGGAAACCCACTGTCCACGAGGTTCCAAGGATGCTTGGAAAACAATGCTCCTACCATCCCTATCCTTTTGGTCGAAGCACTGTGGGGTGCTAATTCAGAAAAACAATTTTTTTAAATTTACATCTCCAGAAACATTCCTAAATGACCGAGTGCTCGTTGTCACCTTCTCATGGGCTGATGTTGCACACACAATCGTCAACATTTATGCCCCAAATGGTGCACAAGAGCGTCAGGAATTTTTCTCATCGGTCAAATCCCTCCTGCTACCCCCCAATTCTTTCTTAATTTGGTGACATGAACTGTTGGCTAACCTCACCAATGGACTGGTGGCCGCCCTCACCCCACGCCCCACAGGGTCAAGTAGAACTACACGTTCTAAAAGCCACCCTTGGGTTAATGGATGCGCTGCCGTGACATGCCCCACTGCTCAAAAACATGATGCGTCCCCATGTCCACAACAGCCAATTAAAATCCATGACCCGCATTGACCTTATTCTAGCGCCGGCGAAATATCAACCCCACATCTCCCACTTCAAAACAACGAAAATGGAATTCTCCGACCACCGACTGGTCTTGATAACATACCACTTACCCGTCACAATTGCAAAGGCCCCACATTGGTGCAAAATCCGCCCCCCAGAGCTTGCGTCGCCAGGATTTTCCACGTGGGTGGAAGAGGCAACTTTGGCAAAATTGTTTGTTGCACTGTTTTGTGTGGACCCCATTTCCACATGGGCAACTTTCAAAGAAGACACCATCTGCCACTATCGCCATCTCTCATCCAGATGCTCACGAGCCACATCGGCAGTTATATCGCATGCGCTGGCGGAATTGGCCCACTTGGAGTCCAACATTCCAGCCTCAGGATATAGCCCTGCATGGGGCCAGAAGTGGGCGGAGGCAGCAGCCCACCTCAACGCACTTGAAAGGCAACACAAACATCAGGTTTGTGTCCAATACAGGGCCACATGCATCACTAAAGGTGACAAGTGCACCGCATACTTCTTCAAAAAAATTTTTGCACCACGCCAGAGCATGGCCTGCACACAGGTGCAAAGATTGGATGATTCTATTGTGGACACACTGGCCGAAGTGGCAATCAAAACGCAAAAATATTACTCCAAGTTATACCGAGCTGAACCAATTCAGCTGGCCAAAATGGCGGAATTTCTTGACAGAGCTCATATCCGCACCATTTTCTGATACCCGGAAATAATGAATTTAATTACTCCAAATGAATTATGGACTACCATTCGCGGTGCGCCAAACCAAAAATGCCCAGGCCCAGATGGCATTCCATATGGGTTCTACAAAAAATATTTTAAATATATATCCCCATTGCTGCTAGCCTCACTCAACCAAAGCCTGTTGGAAATGCGCCTCCTACCAGGAGGACATGAGGCCTTTACAGTCACACTCTTCAAGAAAGAGGATAGGCTAGACTTAGCCAACTGGCGCCCCATTTCTCTAACAAACACAGACACCAAAATTTTAACAAAAATCATGGCTAACCGTCAGGGACTGTAGCATCTGCCACCATCTCTCCAGAACAATTCGGTTTCATCCCCAGAAGGTCAATTTGGGATAACGTGCACTCTGTGGCTAATGTGTGTCAGTCCACAGCCTCTGGAGCACTTGTATTCTTGGACCAACAAAATGCCTATGATAGAGTAAACTGGGAATATCTTAGGGCCTGCCTCCAACAATTCCGCCTACCTCCCCGCTTCATTAACTGGGTGATGCTGCTCACGGAATCTGCAACAATAGCTGTGCGCAGCCCAGGTTTCCTAACGGAAGTAGTCCGTCCTCAGAGGGGCCTGCGACAAGGGGACCCCCTGAGCCCACTCTTATACAACTTCAGCCTTGACCCACTACTGCGAAATGTGAATGCCCAACTCACTGAAGTTCATGTGCCAGGCCAAACCCAGTCAAGATGATGGCATTTGCAGATGATTGCGTGGTGGGGGTGTCTAATAACAAAGATGCACGCGCGCTTAAGCCCTCATCCAGGAATATTCCCGGGTAAGCAACGCGGCACTGAACGCCTCCAAAACCGAAATCATCCTCCTTGGTCGGTTTCAGAACTGCTGGGCCCCAGCAAGTAGTTCCCAACCCAGCCCATCTGCTCGCCCAAGTCCACGCCTTACTAACTCAAAACACACCGCTCCACTGGTGCTCCCCTTTGTGCCGCGACCTACCATAGGACTGGTACGCCATCTGGGCGTGTGGTTGGAGGCAGGAGGATACGCGTCAGCAGTAATGGAGTGCCATATACTGGACAACGTGATGAAGCGAATCGCCTCTCTCAGAGCCCACCCTACTACCCTCACTGGCAGGGTTGTTCTTGCCAACTCTATGCTCCTATCCAAAGTCTGGTTTGGAGCCCACGCCATCCCCTTCTCCCCAAGCTTCTTCAAATCCCTGTATGCTTTGCTACAAGGTTGGCTTTGGTCAGGCCGCCCTCCACCAGTACGGCTAGAGGTCATGTTTGGCCCTCATCATCAAGGTGGCATGGGCCTGCTTGACTTCAAAGCCCATGCTGCCAAGATCCTGGGCACCTGGATTGCAGCCGTCACCGCTCCTACACTCCCATCCCAACACTGGTCCTGCGCAGCCAGCTCCAGCTTCTCCCAAGCCTTGGCCTCAACAATCCATCAAACCCCCACTCCCTGATGAAATACCTCGCATCACACACATCGGCCACAGGTTCACACGGGACTAAAACCCACTACAAACGAATCCTACTCTCCATGCGAAGTGCAGAGTGGAGAATTCGTATTAGTGGACATACAACCTGAAGAGGCCGCCCCTCTCCTCAGTTCACACAAGAGGTACAGGGGCTACCTATCCATGATGGCGTGATCCCCATTTGACCCCAAGTCCTATCCAGGGTGGACTACCTGGACATGATGGACATCCCTTATTCCACTAGACCCAAAAGACTATCTGGAAATACGCACACCATCCTCTGTTGCAGCCTCAAGTCCGCTCCCATGTGTGGCGCTGCCTGAGGCGGGTGTATCGTACAGCTGAGCGCTCTAATGCTTTACACTCATCCTGTGTCGTGTGTGGCCAGTATGGAACGCTGTTTCACCGCCTGGAGAAGTGCCCCACCTCTAAAGTAATATGGCGCGAAGTCCAACGTCTGCTAGGCCAGGATCAAACACATTCTTCAGTCTGTCAAGAGATATGTTTGCTTCATCAATGGCCTCCCCCTTGTACCCTCCCTCCGTGCTCTGGTGGTTGCAATCGCCATATGGACCATCCACACGATTGTCTTAGATGCCATCGCAGGCTCCACCCCCACCATCCCAGAAGCTGTCCACAGATTCCAGTCTCATTTGGTGGACCACTTTCAAGCATGGTTGTTCAGATACCTCCCACCACGTTGCCGACAGCTGGTCTCCTCCTGGTTCCCAGTCTGGTTCATCAAATCAGACCCCTTCCTCCACACGTGCTCAATAGTGGCTACGCCCCCTACACACGTTCCCTCCCCCTTCCCATAAGTGGCGTTCCCGCTGGCAACAAGAGATAGCATCGCTTCTCTGGGGTGCCTCACCTGGTACTAAGTTTTGTCCCATCTGAGTCATATTTGGAAGTGTCCGTCCCATGGTTGGCCTTCCCCGCAATAAATTTAAAATTTAAATTATGTGAAAAGAAAGGAAAAAGATGTGGCTGGTAACAAATCATTGTAAGAACGTCCTAAAAAATATGAGCAAAGTTTTTTGCAAACTATAGATTATCATTGGCAAACACCAAAATTAGCCATTTCCATCACCTATGATAGAGGCAGTTTATGTAAACATGGGTTGAAAAGCATCCTGTCTATAAAAATCTATACAAATTTTAAAAAGTTTTGTTTATGCAAAAGTATTTAAAAATATTATAAAATTTTATAATTAAATAGTTTAAAATCATATGATAAAAACTTAACAATCAAAGTTAGATTTAGATTTTACAAAAGTAAGAGTTCATCCTTTCAAAATTAGTTTCATTTGTAGTAAGCAGTAACATGCCTACAGCACAAATTTAATTGAGCAGGAATGACTAAAGAACTGGTTGAAAAGCTCACTCCTATTTTATAAGAAGCAGTGTAAAGGGCATAAGTAAAAAGTACACATTAGTGACAACATCCAAATCTCATTTTATCTATTCTCAGAAGCTTCCAACAAAAAATGAAAAAGAAAAGGAGTAACTAAATTAATTTATAAAAGAAATGTGTAAAAAAAGTACCAATTTTAAAAAATGCACTAAAAAGTATGAAATAATGATAAAAATTAATAATTTCCAATAAAACATTTTAAAGTGTGAGTCATATATAAACTGATTTATATAATATTGCTCCAAATACTAGAGCCTCATATGTGGTGGTATAGCCCTGGATCACTGATACAGTAAATTATTTACAATTGAAGAATTTATGTTTTTGTCTCATGAAGTCTCCTGAATAAAGATTGTTCTAAAATACACATACTCAGCACTGTTTGTTCTTAATTGCTTACATTTTATAACTGAACCTAATTTAATATAATATCTAATTTGTATATTTGAGCAAAATTCTATGTCAGGTTAAATCATGGCACTGACTCTAAAATTTTTTTATTGGATAATTATAGTTTTTATCAAATATTTCAAAAATTTAAGTGAAATTTTTATAAAGCATTTTATACTTTTTAGTGCACTTTTTAAAATCAATTCTTTTTATCCAAAAAATGAGAATTTTTACCAATTATGTCATACTTTTAGTGCATTTTTTAAAGTCAGTTTTTCCCCCAAAAATTTATACTTATATTTACATACATATATATGTATGTATATAGATGTAAAAATGTACATAGGACTTTGATTAGAAACGTTATATCATTTCCAATTGTGAAATTTAGTAATATTTGGTGATTAATAAGCTCAACTATTTTACTTATGAGGTTGATGGGTGTTAAAATTTATAGGGTTCTTTTTTATTTTCTGCTGATAAGCCCTAAATTAATAACTGCACAGGATTATTGTTATGCTATTATCCACGTTGTCTGATAGTAAGATGTAAGAATTTGATAATAGTCTGGAGACTACTATCCATAGCTGAATGAAGTAGCAGTATTGGGTCTAACACTTGACTAGTATCTCCTCTCAAAATACTCAGGATGTCCTTAATAGGGAAATGTTTTCTGGTACCACCTAACTCAATCCACGCCCAGATCCTCATTTTCGGTTTCTCTCTAGTGATACACAGTCAGCAGAGATCCCCAATTCAGTTCAGCTTCTCTTCTTTGGATTCACGCTCAGATCCTTACTCTTTGTCTTAAAGAGTCTCTCTATTAAAGCACACAACGAAGATTTCCTTGAGAGAGAATAAACTCAAAATGGATTCTGATATGGTACTTAATCACTGGCAAAAGTGTTTTCTGTCTAAGTATAATCTAAGTATATTTTATTAGTGAATTCTTAGGGGAATTTATAGTGAAAATTTGGTGCTTAACACTCAGTTGGCACCTCCTTGATAAAATGGAAGCTATTGCCATTGAATTACCAATTTTTTTGAGTTTTAAAAAGCCCCTTGGGGCTCCTAGTGTGGCAACTATTGCAGGATGAAAGCCTGGCATACTGCCCCCCACCACACTAGGACTGCGTGAATCTAAGCCTCACTTGAAATGTGGGCCTGACCACTTTTGGGAGTAGCTCACGCTACCCCTAAACTGACATATGCCCGCCCTGTTTAGGTACTGGGCAGCTCATTTGCACTGGCCAGGACAGGTGATATTCCTCTCATCACCCTCGCGGGGGACAAGGCCTGATGAACCCCAGGTTTAAGGCCCTTGAGGGGGAGAAGCTGAAGCCCTCCCCTTTGCCACCTGATTTTTAGTGGAGTTATTCTCATGGCCCCTTTTTGTCCAGGAAGCCTTGGAGTCCTTTCATATCAGCCTTAATTTTCTTGCATGAACCATTTCGCTGCCAGCTGGCTCATGCTGACCAAACCTGCAGCTAGCTGAGCTTCAGGCCAACTTGGTGAACTTCAGCGTTTATTGTAGGCAGGTGCACCAAAGTACAGCCAACCAGAAACGCGCCTCTCTTGTTCTGGGTTCCACACCTATGCAACCCCAGCTCATAGGGAGGTCGTTTAACAGGCACCTTGCCCAACTCATACCCCCTTCCTGCCCATATTCTCCCCTCAGGGAGTGGTAGACACCCGCAAGAACAGGTTGGCACAGTCATCACTACCATCCCACACTTCTTTCAGGCCATTAGTGACACGACCAATGTGCCTTTCTAGGTTCTGGTGTTAGCTAATCACCCATGTTTCCACAGGCTTTCCCCAGTTGTGCCACGTGGAGGTCCCAGCTTACCCTACCTAGCTCCCTGAATTACCCATTTTCATCTCATCAGTGACGTTCTTCCCCATCCTGTCTAGGATTCCATCATTGGACATGCTCAAGACCTAAAATGGAAAGAGTCAGAAAATGTATCTCTAACTTTTTCCTCTCAATCCCAGCAAACCAACCATATTTGGCAAGCGACCTGCTTAGGTAATGAGACTTGTTACCCATTAAGGCAAATTGTGAACCAACTGATCAATTTGCAGTTGTAGATGGCATCACTCATCTTGCAGCTTATCCTTAAATTCCAATCAGTTGGCGATGAAACCTTGTTAGATTTTGATGGTTTACTCAAGATTTACCTTTTTGAGAAATCCATCAATGCTAATAGATTTCTGTCATTGATGGATTCTTTAATCCTTCCCAATTTCACACACAACTAAATTCATTCCAAAGCCACCTGAATTTTACTTAAATCGTCCCAATTATCATAGCTAACAATATCTATGATATAATTACATCATGGCCGATTATGGATTTCCACTTGGGTGAACCAAGTGAATCTATGGCACAAATCTAATTACATATACAATTTTAATGCAAAAACGATTTTTGAGTTCTATTTTTAATGTATGTCAATCATCATAATTGGCATGATAGTGCTTGCACATGGATGACCCAAATAGGGCATACTTAGTGCTATGAAAGTCCTGCTGATGTTCTGATTAGGAGTGCATCTTATTTATTGCTCTTATATATTATCATCCGCATTTGTTGTTATTCATTGAGTTATGACATAGCTCCAATTGGGAAGATTTTGGTGTTTTCACAATCAAAAACCCAATTATGAGAGTAAAATTTCCTTCAAGCGAGCTGAAATGATTGTTATTTTTAGTCAATTCATGTGCTGAATTGACTTGGGGATATTTCATGATTATTGCCATGACCAGCATAGGATTGGCATAATATGAATGAACTCATTTAATAGATGAGTTTGGCCAGAAGATGCTCAAGAGTTATATAATACTGGCGCCTGGCTAATTAATAAAACATCATTTTATCTACTATCATTAATAACCACTATACTTTAATTTTACTAGTTTTTTTTGTTGTCCATCTGTCATCAATCTGATATTCATATCTGCTGCCTTTACATCTATATTATATAGTTGTTAGCACTTATACTTTCCAAAGAGAAGTACTCAGTTTACCTGCTGGAGAAGTAGTCCCAATTATAAAGGAATAATTTCCTAATTTTGTACAAAGACAGAAGGTCTCATATTTGTAGTTGTCAGTAGACTTAAGAATGGTGAACGTACTGGAGTTACTTGGCTATCATTAAGGATTATTGGAGAATCTAATTACCAATAAAAAGCAGGAGTTTCATTATAAAAGTGAGTTCAGATCCTCGATTTCATTGTTAAGTCATTTTAGTTTGCACCATTAGCTAAAAATTAACAAACTTGACGATCCCAATTGGTACACTTTATAGTTAATTATCAATCAACTATCAGATGCCCCTATTTCATTGGTAACTCTGCTAACGAAATCTTAATCATTTATCCAGATTAATTTCTGATGGATCTGACCCAGGCAATCAACTTAAAAATCCCAAACATTGTTACCTGAAATTAGGGTCAACTGATATCCAATTCATTTCACTTTATGGAAATATCCCCTAGCGGCCCCTGGTAATCTAGTTGGCTGGAAATATGAGCAAATATGCCAACAATCCCCTTTTGCCTATATCTACAGCAAGAAAAGGATTGGGGCAGTAGAACACTGCTTCAGACACTCAGTTTAAAATTCAATTGTTCAAGCAAAATATGATCAATCAGTACTCAATGCTGCTGAGGTGACCTTCATTATATGGCTCTCTTTCTCTTCCTCCTCACTACCACCTACTCAGAGCGCAGTTCAAACAACCTTCTGTCACGCCGGCTGATTGCTTTAATTGTGACAATACTAATCATGGGATCCATTTTTCCCCCATCAGTGCATATAATTCACTGTCATATTCAAATCTTGGTCCAGCGTCCTCAATTTCCTGTTTTTCCTCCTCATCCTCAACCTGACATTCTTGCCATCAATGTTCATTTTATGGTTCAATTAAGAATGCTCATTTATATTTTCCTCTGTTGTTTTCTCATAATAACCTCTTGGCTCATATTATTCTAAATTCTTCTTATGAGCTTAACCCATTAAATTTTTGGATCAATTTCTCCAAATTAGAGCTAATTTCTTTCAGAGTGCATAATGTCAACTATCATATAAGTCCAACATCCCCCTATTGCCCAGCTCATGTCAAATTTGAAATCTTGGTATCAACAACTGCTCAACAGCATGTCTGATAAAGACTTTTGGCTCTTCCAACTGATGAGTTAATCTGCGCAATGGAAACTCTTCTATGGTCCTTCCAGGACTCATGATCCCAGTCAAGTACCCATATCCAGTTCTTCTGTGGAATTACCAAAAATTGTAACCAACGAAATCATGCTAGCAATTGTATTGAATGACTCACGACCAATCCTTCCTCTGTTGTCAATTCCTGAGTTAGATTTCAAAACTTTCCTGGATATGGCTCCATTTGAAAATTCCCCTACCATCATCATCAAACCTCCTGAAGCAATGCCCTCCGCTCTTAATCATTTATTTCTCACCAGATCAGACTTGCTTCCAGAGTTCCTCTTTTGACTCAGCCAATATTGTAAGCCAGCTGTTTTGGCCACCAAACTAGCCATTGGAAACAGTGTACATTTCGAACTCCCCTATGCAGAATTAAGGGCACAAGTAACTGAGGCTTTTTCCATAGCTCTGAACTCTTCCAAAATTGAAAGCATCCTAGATCGAGATGTTGCAGCATATGCTCTTCATTTTTCTGGCCAAGTTCTTTGAAGTTGGGCCATGAAGCTACTGGCCACTCCTGGCTTCCATCGCTCATTCTGCTTCTGCTTTCAAGAAGCTTGTAGTCGTCATCTGCAGGATGCCATTCACTCCTTAATGACTATCTTGTTTATGGCATGGAACATTGGTATCTTCCACTGATGGCTATAATAGGGGGCATGATTTGGAAACCCCCACCTAGTATCTCTTGCTCAATGCCAGCCCATAAGTCCAATGTTCTTGATGAAGTCCGTCAGAAAGCACTCAAGACCAATCTTCCAGCTCTAGTGCCATATTGGGATTACTTGGGTTTATTTGCTGACTGCCTCTTCTTGTACTGTTGCTTCCCTCCACGCTCTGGGGTATTGCATTTGGAATCTTCTGACTTTTTTATTTATCTTCCCCAAGACAACTTTCTCTCAGGGATCTGCATCCACTCAACAAACTTGGTTTTGAGTAGGTCTAGCCCTCACTAGCATCTGATCTCACAATGATTTCAATGGGTTATTTACTCCTACTCCAATCCATCCTCCCTCTCCCAAGATGTGACATGGGTGAAATCTTCCCCAAATCAAGGATAGTTACTAAAAAAATAGAAATTATAAAAATATATTGTTATTTTTTCTATGTGTTTTTTAATCATTTTAATGACTTATCAAAATTTTATTTTTTTCTTTTTTTCATGGGAGTTGACCTTTTTTGGTTCAGCTGTCCATCTTTTTATTTTATTCCCACAAACTGATTCCTAGGTATACTCAGACCTACCAGTTTTCTATGGTTCAGAGATCTTACTGTTTTAAGACTTAACAATCTAGTTTGGTTCATAAGTCCTTTTTTAATACTTAACTAAATCATTAGGACATAATCAACTTAATGGTTCAGAAGTCCTATGGAAACTCTTTTTTCAATATTTTTTCCTCGATCCATTGCTTTAGATACTTAGCATGGACTCAATTCACAATCCTTTCATATAAGTGTTTCTTAATGGAATAGGAATCCATCTCCATCTTGGCAATAATCTCAAATGGACCCAACCACAATGTATCCAACTTTTTTTCTTTAAAACCATGAATATCACAATAGACAACTCTAACACCTATTTATTATTTGATAAGGCCAGTTGGTTCTTATTATCCATCATTTTCACTTGAACACTTTTCTTTAAAGTTGCATTAAATGCTTGCAATTGCAAATTGGTCAGGATATTTATCAATCGGTTCAGCTACTGCTCAGCACTCATCCCTGATTTTGGTTCCACCACCAAATATAAGTTTGGCATCAAAGCTTCCTTTCTTTCATATAGCAACAAAAAGCATTTTCCTCATCATGTATGATGACTGATATTGTAGGTGAATGTCACTGAGCTCAGGTATGTTCCTTACATGGATGTTCTTCCTACAACCAGCTTCCTCAGTGTCATGGCCAGCGTTTCATTTACTCATTATACCAGTCCATTCATCTCTGGATGGTAGGGTACAGACACAACTCCTCAGACCTTCATTATTTCATTTAATAGTAGGATTACATGAGATGTGAAATTTTCCCACTGTCACTCGCAGAACCTGCAGGCATCTATGTCAATATACTACTTGATCTAGGATGAACTTTGCAGTACTGGTAGTATCTACTTTTGCCAGAGCCTTCATATCGGACCATCTTGTCAGACGATTGATTGCAACTATAATGTACTTGACTCCCCCTGTTCTCATCATCAGCGGTCCCATTACATTGATAGACTCTATATGCCAAGAAATTTCCAGGGCGTACCAGTCAGTATCCAGTCATATCCTTATGTAGTTTATGCAACTGGCGCTCCACACAGCAAGCCAGATAGTCCACGACATCATAGTTGATGGACTCCCAGTAGTAGTACTGGTGAATATGGTTGGTCATTTTTCTCAGGCCTCCATGCCTGACAACCTTATGAGCGCTTAAACGATAGCTGCTCATTTCAATGGCTTTGGGAATAGTAATCTCTTCCCATTAATCATCTTGAAAACTTGTACATTCATGGTCTCAGTGTTTTCCATCACTTTTTGAAGTGCACCTTGGATTTCTTGGAGCTTGTTCCTAATTTCTCAGTCAACCATTCCCTGGAATAGCTTATCCACCTGCTGGTATACTTCCAGGATTGATGGTAAACGCAATAACCATCTGCATTCTGATAAGAAGCCCAGCTCGATGGACTATCTCATAATTGTAAGCCTGTAGATTTAGTGCCCGTCAGGCCAGTCATCCTTCCAGTTCTCATAAGTGCAGCCAACACAACGAGGAGAGGTCAATCACCACTTTGAAGTGCATTACATGAACGTACACCTGAAACTGTTACATACATAAATGACAGCAAGGCATTCATGCTCAGTTACAGTGTAATTCCTCTCAGCGGCTTAGAGTGTCCAGCTCACATATTCTACCAGATGTTTATCTCCAAGTTCATCTACTTTGCTCAATATGGCGCTGATCACCATCAACAAAGCATCAGTTTTTATTATAAGTTCACAATTAAATTTGGATATTACAAAATTGGAGAATCTATTAAGTACTTGCATAACTCATTTACACTTTTCTGGACTTTTTACTCCAAATGAATCCTTTCTTTGGATCCTTAAACAAATGGAAGAGGGGCTCAGAGATCCTTAAAAAATCCCAAGTGAATTTTTTATAGTATCTGACCATTCTAAGGAACACTTAGATATCTTGGACATTCTTCAGCACAGTCATTCGCTCTATGGCTTCAATATTCTGGCTTTGAGATGCAGTCCACTAGAGTTGATGGCAAATCCCAGTTATTCTAACTCTTTCTTGAATAAGTGACACTTCCTTAACTTAATCTTCAGGTTGGCCGCAGATACTTTATTAAACATTTCCTCTAAGTGGTGTAAATGGTCAGTAAATGTCCTACTAAACACATTTATATTGTCCAAGCACACCAATGTGCATGACAACTTCAAGTCATCTAGTTTTGCATCCATGGCCCTCTGGAATGTCGCAGGCACATTACACAGACCCTGGGGCATCCTTGTTAGTTGATAAAGCCCCTGCGTGGTGATAAGTGCACAATTCTCTTGGTCTTCTTTTGGCAAATCGATTTTCTAATATCTCAATAATAAGTCCATTGCAGAGAAATACTTTACTTCTTTCCATCAATCTAGTGCATGATCAATTATTAGTAGTAGGTATGAATCCTTCTTCATAATCTTGTTCAGCTTCTGATGATTGATCACCACCCAATTAGAGCCATCCTTCTTCTTCACAATAATAATTGGACTCACTCAAGGACTTAATGATGGAACTAGAAGCCCATGCTTCAATAGTTTGCTGATTTCTTCCTCCACTACCACTTTGGCCGCCTTTGACTGTCAAATCAGTCTTATCCTGATCAACAAATTTTCCCCGTTACTGACCTTGTGAATCACATCTCTCATGCATCCCAAATTAGGATCATCTTGAGCAAATACTTCACAATACTTGTCAAACAATTTGAGCACCTCCTCCTGCTGTCTATCCAACATATCATTGAGTTGCTCTCAATTGACCAATGATTGATACTCTTGGCAACCCATGCTGGCAATCTTATTTCATTGTAGGTCTAAAAATCATGGACTAATAGAATTGATATTTAATATTATTGGAATTTTGTGAGAAATTACGATAAGCAGGCGCTACAAAGGCTACAAAATTATTAGTTCTGTGGCAATAGCAAAGATTGACACAATTGCAACATAGTTATTAGTTCCATTGCTATAGTTGTTTCCAATTGGAAGTACAGAATCCTGTATGAAATAGATCAAAATCAGGCTACACAATATAAGAATTGAGATACTTTATTAATTAAAATTCAGAGATTTTTAGGGGAAAATTTAGTGGTTCTTTGCAAGGATTTCTGTGATTTACCCAAGGTAAGGTCTCTTTAACAAATGACTTATTTTGCTGATTATCATTGTTAGTAAAATATCTGTGATGGTTAGATCTGATAGAAATCTTGTTAGATGCAATCAACCTTCTTAGCGAGGGCTTAGCCCCTTAAAATGATTGGTCATTTCAGATTGCTTGGTCTTTCAGATTTATGAGCTTCTTTAGATTGCTTAGCCTCACTCGTCATAGGAGGCCAATAACTCAAGGGTCTTTCTTTGGTCAAAAATTGAGAATCAGAAATACATGTTGTGGGTTTTACAATATCATTATACTGAGATAACAGTCTCAGTCTGAAGTAATTCCAGTCATCTTAGTTGTATCTCCAATAATGCCCCCCTCAAGATCTTGCCTAGGGGGCACAATATTGCGAAAAAATCTTTTATGCACTCTATTGATAACAGTACCAGTATCAATAGTGGCAATGAAGTATTCATTACCCCAATAAAATTTAATACAATAAAGGCCAACCCATAAGGTGTCCAATTGTGAATCCTTCCTCCCAGCCTATGGTGGTAGAAAAGCACAAGATCCCTGAATTGATATTCTGGTAATGTATGTCTACTAGCGTTGGTCCTGATTTCTTCCTTCAAGATGGTAGCAGCAAGGGAACTTGAAGCTAATTCTTTTAATTGGATGATTTCTAAGTTAATATCCTCATAGCTAAATTGGTAGTTTGCAGAGTAGCCTCTTCAAGTATAGGTTTTACACTTGAGAGGAGGATAGGTTCCCGGCCATATAAAGCTTTAAAAGGAGACATTCTAATAATATGATGGTAGCTAACTCTATAGGCTAACATTGCACTAGGTAAGTAAAGGTTCCACCTACTAGGATCATTGGAGGCCATCTTTTGAAGAATGGCTATAAGGGTACCATTTTCTTGTTCAACTGCACAATTAGTAGAAGGATTATAAGGGGTTGTAAAGGACTGATAAGTACCCACTAGTTTGGTAAGCTCACCTACCATCTGAGAAATGAAGTTGGTCCCATTATCCGATAACAGAACCTATGGGCTATCATGCCTGGTGAAAACTTGCTTAAAAAGAAATGACACCGTCACTTTGGTGGTGACTGTGGAAACTGAAATAGCTTCAATCCATTTAGTAAAATGGTCAATAGCTAACAGAATATATTGATATCCATAGGTAGCTATAGGGAGAGGACCCACCACATCAATACATAGTAGAGAAGGGTTTGGAAGGTCCCACAATTTGGTATTGGAACATCAGATTCCCACCACGTTGTTATTGGCACTTAAGACAAGATTTCAGCACATCGTGTACAGATTCCAGCACGTTATCCCAGTAACAATGATTTTTTAACCACTATAGGGTATTAGTAACAGTTTCATGACTTACATATTGGTGGGCCTCCAAATAGTGTCAGTCCTTGCAGAGGGCCAGATAAAGGGCAACCACTTAAATCCCAACTTTTTATATAATGAAACTTCTTTAACCTGAGTGTCTTCAGTTAAAGATTGTAACTTTGAGATAACATCATTAGATTCACGGAAACAGAGTCCAGATCTACTGTTCAGGTCATAAATGCAATCTTCCTCTGCAGAGAATAAGGTTAAGATAAGCAATTGAGAAAGGCCATCAGCGTTTTGATGTATAGCTCCAGCGCGATGTTGAATAGTAAAGTCATAATTTTAAAGCTTTAAATACCATCTAGCTAAACGCCCATCTGGATCCTCCATTTGTTGCAACCACTCCAGAGAAGCGTTATCCATTACATTAGTGAAATGCTTGCCATATAGATAAGAGCAAAAATGCTTGATGGCGGACAACACAGCGAGGCATACTCTATTGGTAACGCTATAATTTCATTCGGCCTTAGAAAGGGTTTTACTATAGTACATGATGGGGTGATCAACCAGATTGGTATCATGTTGATCCAGAATGGCCCCAATAGCAATATCACTGGCATCAGTAAATAGTAAAAAAGCTTTGGAAAAGTCAGAATGGCTAAGATGGGGGCACTCATTAAGTCTTGGCGCACCAGATTAAAGGATTGTTACTGTGATTCTTCCCATACAAAGGGACTTCCTTATGCAAAAGATAAATTAATGGTTCTGCAATCTTTACAAATTGGGGGATGTATTGTCAGTAATAACTAACCATTCCTAAAAACACTTGGATATCACACAAGCTTTTGGGAACAGACATATCCAAATTAGCTTGTGTCTTATTAGATAAGGCTAAAATACCCTCACAATTAACTTTATGTCTTTAAAATTCCATCTCAGTTTTAAAAAAAGCACACTTCAATGGTTTAAGCTTAAGTGAGGCACAATGCAGTCAGCCAAAAGCTTCCTTTAAATAAGCCAAATGCTCATTAAAAGTGCGTGAAAAAAAAGTAACATCATCAAGATAAACTAAAACATAAGAAAGTTTCAAATCCTCAAACAAGCGATCAATGGCTCGTTGAAAAGTAGCATGGGCATTGCAAAGCCCTTACGGCATATGAGTTGGCTCAGATAGCCCCTGACTATAAATTAGAGCACATTTTTGATGATCTTCCGGGGTAAGATCAATTTGCAATAACCACTCACAAGGTCCATAATTGAGAAATATTGTGATCCAGACAATAATCTCAATGAATCATCTATGCGAGGTAAAGGATAAGAATCCTTTTTGAGTAACAGCATTGAGTCGAGGATAGTCCATAATCACTCTATGCCCCCCCATCTTTTTTTCAGATGAGTAGTAGAAGAGAAGCCCATGGACCCTTAGAAGGCGTTAGTAACCCGGCATTGAAGAGTTGTTTCAGTTACACTGAGACCTGAGCTTCCTTGACTTTGGATTTTCAATATAGTTGAGCTCAAATAGTGGGAGTATCCCCAGTTTTCACCTGATGCTGTATCTCTTTCGTTAAACCAAAATCTCCAGAACCTTGGGCAATGATATCCGCATATTCTTCAATCAAGGCCTCAGCTTCAAGCTGTTGTTCTGAAGTAAGTGAATCCCCAAATTCAACGTCAATTCTAGCAACAATAGGGGGATCTTCCAGTCCAAATTCGCGTTAATCTCCACATCCTGATATGGTATATTTCACTCACAGGAGTAGGCCACACATAGGTGATGGGATTATTGCGATTTAATCACATAGGTTGAGAGGTGAAATTATCTGAAAGAGATAAAACAGTTCCATCATAGGCAGGATCAGGGATACCATGTCAGGGTAAAGCCTCCAAATGAGAGGTATTCTGATTATGAAGATCTCTAATACATGATCAGAGGGTATAAACACTTGTATTTCTGTATCAATTATGACTTGAGCTTTTGGAGGAATGGTAATCAGAGAGTTAGATTATAAATGCATTCCCTCAGAGGCACAAGCTGACGGAGGTGAAAGTATAGTCTTTGGACCCAGTATTCAGTATTTGAGACATGAGATAGAAGTGAGTTATTCCAGTAAGCAAACACGTCGTTTGAGTTTGCCTTTGCTATTGGGAACACTGTATAAGATTAAAAATATTCTGTACCCAAACAAAGAAAGGTATTTGTTTTTGAGACTGATTATCACATCAAAAATGTTGAAAAATTTAGTTACTAAGAGCAGATCATAGCATTTGTTAACCAATACCACTGCAGGGGCCAACACCACTAACTTTCCAAAGCGCATTGGAAGAGAGGAATATGCTCCTATATATTTAGTGTAGGAAGGTCCAGCAGTTCCATAGTATTGGAAATGGTTTGGGTCCAGCGCCAAATCAATTCTCTTAATAAGTTTGGACGATATTACATTGATGGGCGATCCCATGTTAATGATAGCCAAAGCTCACCTTATGCATGATGACTTCCACCTGGGTTACATCAGTGAAAAAGTTTGGGATTTAGAACACTGAGGGATTAATCGTTTGAATGGAATTAGAAGAAAAAGAGGAAGCATAAGCAGAAATATTGTCTTTGTTGGATATATATCAGTGATATCAAGCTCAATAGGAGTGGATACCACATAGCGATCTGTAGAAGAATCAAAAGGTTTTGACTGAGGCACCTGAGGTAGGTCAGCACAGGGAGCCTCATGCCCTATGCTGACTCCTCTTTTTTCAATTCCTCCACTTTTATCCAACATTGAGATACCACATGACCCACGAGACCACAATAAGTGCACAGCTCCTTTTCAGTTTGAATTTTGGTTTAGGTGGCATCACATGGATATGAGAACAAGGGTTACTATAGGAGGTTAGATGTACCACCCCATTAGGAATATCCATAAGCGCTTCTTTGATGTCAATAATGGAGCCAAAATTTCTTTTAAGTGATTTCAAGTGTAGTAGTAACTGAGTGCAAGAACTGAACACACTCATTACAGCTGAAATATCATCATCAACTGTAATCTGGTCACAAGTAGCAAGTGTCTGGGCCCCATGGTAGAATCATTTAGTGAATTCCTGGACAGAATCTCCTCATTTAATTTGAATACTTATAAAAGCTTGCTTTTGGTTAGAAAAAATTTGATCACTCACAAATTCCTTTATGAGGGCAGTTTTTACTTGAGCCCACGTAGAGCAAACCTTAAGATGAGGAACCATGATTTCTTGAGCAGATTGACTTAGGCAAGAGGTGATATGACAGACCTTCTGTTAATCAGTAGCTCCATCCATTGCGCTTTCATAAACAAAAAGAAAGGAATGGATGCTATCTTCACCCATTTCAAACTTATCTTTGAAGGTAAGTTTTAAAGGGGTGGCTTCAGTGTTCAAGAAGTGTATGCCTGATACCGTGACTGGTCCAGCCTCGGAGGGTTCAGACTTTGTTAAATGGGTATGAGGGGGAACTTAGTCAACTTTTTGTCTCAAGTGGTTCAAGTCATCTTGTAAATTTTGAACCCATTGGTTAAGTTGGTCATTTTTAGGGGCTCAGTTTAAGTTAGAAATCGCAGTACGCATCTCAGTTTGCTTGGTCTCAAGTACTTCACATTTGGCAGTCAACTGCTCAATAGACGCTGTCAATGAAGCAAACCAGGTTTCTTGTGTTGTTTGATTTGCATCGCATAGACAATGTGCATTCTCAACGCCAACCAGTAAGTTGATTAAGAAATAGTCCAGATCAGTCAGAAGACCTTTCAAAGATAAGAAACACCCTTGAGCTAGGGCTCAGATTTGTGTTTCTAATGCTTGTATTCAAGATACTAGGAGCATCAAAGGTTCAGAACTGGACATTGGAAGCGAGGAGCTAGGGGGACCAGGAGGTCCTGGGGGTCCTTGCGACCCATCTCTACCTGCTGGCCCTGGCGGGCCTTGTTGACCCACTGGACCATGGGGACCACATTCACCAGGAGATCCTGGGGTTACCAATGAGGAGCTAGGTGGTCCCTGTGGTCCAGAAGGACCAACAGGGTCAGGTTCACCTTCTATAATATTACCCACCACTTGGACAAAATGTTGGGTTAGCCCATTAATCTCCCCCAAGCTCTTCTCATGTTTAGCCCACAGCTGATCCAGTTGTCCCTTAACCTCATCCTCCAGGGAGGTAATCTGGTGGTGAATAGGGTTAATGGCTTCACTAACTTAATGAGGTACTTCTTGCTGATGTATCCCACCACTCCATTATCGATTCTCACCAACTGGTTATGAATATCGTTGATTTCTCTTTGATTATTGAGAATGGCCTCTCAGAAAACTCTTCCAAAGTTGGATGCCGTTTTATAAAATGAATATAATTGAGAGTAATATTGTTGCGCTAGAGTCAGCTGGCGCTGGATTTTGAGATGATGCAACCCCCAAAATTTGGAGTAAATGGTGAATATCCAGATGTATATAATGCCGGAGATACTGTTCAGTTGTAGCCAAACCAACTTCAGTAGGCTGTAACCCTGCTCAGTTATATAAGTTCATCATGTTGTCAGCAACTTTAGACACTTGTTCACGATTAGGGCGAGCACCAGGCTAAACAGCCCCTCTGATCAAGCTTTTGATGGTTTCTTCCACATTTGCGGCATGAATCTGATAATTAGATTGGTCAGGGCCCTCAATGGCTAAGTCCATTGAAGATTGAAATTGTAGATTGTTGATATTAGCGGAAGGCAAACCTTGCTGGTTAGAGTGTACTCATTGGGTGATACTCAAAGATTCCCCAGAAGAGGGGCTCTCTTTGCTAGACGTATTCATTGTTGTGAAAGTATGTTTTCATCAGGTAGTCTCGTGAGCAGACCTGGCAGAGAGCACCAGTATTAGCATTTTGTGAGAAATTACGATAAGCAGGCGCTACAAAGGCTACAAAATTATTAGTTTTGTGGCTCTAGAAAAGATTGACACAATTGCAATGAAGTTATTGGTTCCATTTCTATAGTTGTTTCCAATTGGAAATACAGAATCCTGTATGAAATAGATCAAAATCAGGCTATGCAAGATAAGAATTGAGATACTTTATTAATTAAAATTCAGATATTTTTATAGGGGAAAATTTAGTGGTTCTTCATGAGGATTTCCGTGATTTACTCAAGGTAAGATCTTTTCTAACAAATGACTGATTTGCTGATTATCATTGTTATTAGATATTTGTGATGGTCAGATCTAATAGAATTCTTGTTAGATGCAATTGACCTACTTAGCAAAGGCTTAGTCCCTTCAAAATGATTTGTCATTTTGTATTAAATGGTCTTTCAGATTTATGAGCTTCATCAGATTGCTTAGCCTCACTCGTCATAGGAGGCCAATAACTCAAAAGGTCTTTCTTTAGTCAAATTGAGAATCAGTAATACCCGTTGTGGGTTTTACAATATCATTAGACTGAGATATCAAATCTTGGTCTGAAGTAATTCCAGTCATCTTAGTTGTATCTCCAACAAATATTTTATATTTTTATCTATTTTCTATGCATTTTTTGCAATGAGACTTTTAACCTACAATTAGGCCAAAGGTCCTTTTTTTCCCTTTCATCCAAACTGGTTCCTAGGTATACTCTGATCTACCAGTTATCATGGTTTAAAATCTTATGTTTTTAATATTTAACCATCTATTTGGTTCAGTGGTTCTTTTTAGAACTTAAAATAAAATCTTAGGACATTACCATATTAATGGTTCAGTGGTCCTCTGGGAACATTGTAATTATTTTCTTTCAGGTCCAATAATTTTAATTTTATTATTGACATATTACTAAACAACCAGCAGCGCTGATTCTTTACGTATAGGCAACACTTACTGACTTTGATAATACTTACAAATGGTTTCAATAATTAGGCCTTTGATCCCACCTTGACATTCATCCAACAGATCCTAATTCATTTCATATTTTGGCAACTGACACTTGAGTCTTCATATCTCTAAAAATTGAACTACTCATTAGTCAACCATTCCATTTGATTTTTCTTAAAATTTTTATCTTCAAAACTATCTTTGGAATTCGTTGCTATCCAAAACTTTTAAAATAAATCCATTGGTTGATCTGGAAAATGATCCCTTAATCACAGATTATTCTCGCCTCATTAGCTTCATCCAATTTTTTTTGAATTGATGATCCTCATCTATAGAAAAATTCTGCCTCATTTTTTAGACATTATTAGGTCAAGCAATTCTCTCCACTCCCTTGGATCAATCACTTCCTTTTTTGACCTCATACTCTTCATTGGTAATGTAATCCAATTCTCAGGATTGATTAGTTTTCATACAACTCATCTAATCTCTCATCAAGTGTATCATCAAAACATCTCGCTCCTTGGGACTATTACAAGCAGACCCATTTTCAACCTAAGTTAGCCCTGCTGATATCTTTTTTATTTAACTGAGGTAAGCTGACCAGGGGACAGACATTACCAAATATATGTGAAACTAAGAGAATAACTAACAAATATAAAAATTGGGCACCCCAGGGTACTCAAGTTACCCCTATTGCCAGCGGGACTGCCAGGTATGGGGGTTGGTGCGCTACTCTGAGGGGGTTTCCCCTACTATGGAGCAGGTGTGAAGGAAAGGATCTGTGTGGAGGAACCAGAGTGGAAACCATGATTCTATGAGCGCTTTTTGTCTCTGTCTCATATATTTATAGAGCCAGGCTTGAAAGTGCTCTAGTAAGTGGACATGGAATCTGTTAATAATCCCATAAATGGTTGGGACCGTGCCCTTGAACGCATCTAATGCAATTGTGTGTATTGTCCACATTGCAATGGGTATTATTATGGAATGGATGGTAGATGGGATTGGTGACTTGATCTGGAGCATGAAGATACTCTTTATTATCGAGAATTCCTGTTTGTTTTGAATCTTGAGCAGGCATTCGACTTCCCGCCGTATAGCTTTGGTTGGGGGGCATGTTTCTAGGCGGTGATGTAGGGATCCCTCCCCTCCACATACTGTACATGTTTTGTGGAGGGAGTTGGAGCAGTCCGCCGTCCTATAGGTCCTTCTCAGACAGCGCCAGGCGTTTGCTCTTATCCTTGGCTGTAGGAGTGGGTGGTATGTCATTTTCCACATTGCTTTCTGTGTGGTTAAATCATAGGGAATGTCCAGCATATCTAGGTATTCTATCCTAGCTATGCTTAGAATTGTTGCGAGCATATCCCTCTGGGGGTGGTTTTCTGGGTTTCTTAATTTGAATTGAGGGCTGGGTCTTCCCCTTCCCTGTATAGTACCCATGTTCTCTATGGTCCATCCCATATGGCAGATAGTTTGGAGGATATGTTTGAAATGAGGTGAGGTTCCATGTGAACCCGTTGCAGTAGGGTGCTTGGCAAGGTATGAAAGTAGTCTGGGTGGACTATGTGGGTTGGTTAATTTGAGCGCCTGTGCAAAGTTAGTCCTTGCTGCTCCGGACCAATATTGTTGCGGGAGGTCTGGAGCAAGGATTTCCTTTATCCATGTACCTAGGATGTGATTGGCATGGCTCTCAAAATTTATTAGTCCCATGCCTCCGCTTGAGCGTGGGCCAAATAGTGTTTCCATCTGTATATGAGGGTGAGAGCCAGGCCACAGCCAGCCCTGGATAAGCGCGCGAATTGAGGTTATATAGGTAGGTGAGAAGGCTATTTCATGGGCCTGGTACCATAGTATTGGGAGGATGAGCGAGTTAACAACTGTAACTCGTCCTGTTAGTCCTGGGGTTCTCCCCTTGAGGGAGGCTACGCGTTTAGATACCCGTTGTAACAGGTTGCTTTCCATTGTTTCATTAGCATATCCCCCTGATTCTAGCCAGATTCCTAGGTGTCAGACAGGAGTGGTGGTGGGAGGTGTTGCAAAGGATAAAATGATTGGGTTTTTTTTCGAGTGTTGGTGTGAGGTTCAGATGTTGTGGCCCAATTGTTTATGTATTTGCCTAAGAGGATGATTTATGTCTTCCTTTTGTTGAGCGATGCATTGCTCACCTTGGAGTATTCCTCTAGAGTGTGTTCCAGCTGTCGGGCATCTTCATTGTTTGCTATACCTGCTACGCAGTCATCTGCAAAGGCCAGTATATTGACTGTTGGTTATCCTTGTGCGGTTATCCCCATGAGGCGTGAGTCAGTTACTCAGAGAAGCGGGTCAAAGCTGAAATTGTATAGCAGTGGGCTGATGGGATCCCCTTGTTTGAGCCCTCTGTGTGGTTTAATTTTGTTTGTTAGGAATCCAGGGCCACATACAGCCATGGTTGCAGATTCTGTTAGGAGCATCGCCCATTTTATGAACCTTAGGTGGGAGTTTGAGGGCATGTAGACATTCTTTTAGGTATGGCCAGCTAACACGGTCATACGCCTTTTCCTGATCCAAGAAGACCAGGGCACCAGTTGCTTTGGATTGGCAAATGTTTGCAACAGGGTAAATGTTGTTCCAGATTGAACGCCCTGGTATAAACCCAAACTGGTTGGGTGACAGGACGTCAGATGCTATTGCGCCTAATCTGGCTGCTAAAATTTTTGTTAGAAATTTTTGTGTCAGTATTGGAGAGTGCAATTGGGCGCCAGTTGGCCAGGTCTAACTTGTCACCCTTTTTATACAAGGTTATAACATATGATTCATGACTTCCTGGTAATAAGCGTGTTTCCAAAAAACTCTGGTTCATTGACGCCAATAGGAGGGGGCGATTTGTTGAAAATACTTTTTGTAAAATTCGTAGGGTATCCCATCAGGCCCTGGGCATTTCCTACATGGTGCACCGCGAATTGTTTCCTAAAGCTCCTCCCGTGTAATAAGGGATAGTATATTGTAATTTGGTGGTGTACTTTGTATCTTGGCAGTTTGAATAAATTTTTTAATTATTTGTGGATCTGTTGGCATTTCACAATATAATTCAGTGTAATAGCGGTGTACTTCCGCCTTGACCTCCTCATGGTCAGTTGCCACAGTGCCGTTGGTCTTGCGGACCTGTGTGCACATGGGCTGGTTTCCATGGGAGTGGAATTGGTGGAAAAAGTATGTTGAACAGGTTTCGCCTTCCTTTATGAACTTACCTTTGTTTGATACTTTGATTCTGTGTTAGTGTTCGAAGATAAGATTGTTAAGTCAGGCTGAAATTTCTGCCCATTTGCATCCCCAATTAGGGCTATAGCCAGATCTTAGAGTATTTATTTCCAGGTTGTTTAGCTCCGCCAAGGTACGCTTGATTGTGGCTGTGTCCGCGGTGTACTTGCGTGATGCAGTATGTCAGCTTTTGTTGATTAAATCTTTTTTGAAATTTTCCCATGTTCTGATGGGATCTGAAGTGAATGAGGCTGTGAATTCTGGGCTTGTAGCCTTGTTTTCAACCCAGTCGGATATCTCAGGCAATTTTAAATTTTCTGGGTGAAGCTTTCTCCATGGTGACACCTGTGTGTGGGATTGGGTTGGCGCTAACTGCTTCATAACTAATCAGTGGTCATAAAAATTGATCTTTTTTGTTGTAAATTTGGAGATTCTTGAATGGTGGGATTGCGGGATGAGAATGTGGTCAATACAACTCATTGATATGAGCACTCCCTCGCATATGCTGGGTCTCGTCATGTGGGGAAGGAGTGGTGAATTGGGGGGAAGAGCATCCTGTAAGCCAAGAGATGCCTTCATTGTGCGTTATGCAATGTGTCCAGGTGGGTATCCCCTGGGATTAGGCCATCAATATGTATTGGGGTTATCCCAGCAGTTTAAATCACCTAACATGATGATATCTGGTGGGAGGGTGAGAGTGGAAATGTTTTCACAAAATTGTTTTCTCTCAGTTGCAGTGCACAGTGCGTAGATACATGCTAACGAAATTATTTCATCTTGGCATGTGATTGTTGCTACCAGGACTCAACCATGCAAGTGTGATGATGAGTTTGTAATTTTATATTTTTTGTTGTTTTGGACTATCACCCCACAGTGAGACGTCCATACTGATTGTGATGGTGCGACCCTGGTTGACCAGGATTCTTCTTCTCCTTGTAGGCAGTGGGTTTCTTGGATGGCCAAGATGTCTACAAGAGTTTTTCGCAGGAATGCCAGCTTTTTGGCTTGGAACATATGAGCCCTGGCTCCCGCGATGTTTAGCATCCCTATTGACACTGAGGTGCCTGCGGCGCCTCAGGAGCAGTTGGAAGGGCCCTCTGGCCCTATCCCACCACAGCTTATTTTGGCCATGCTCCGCGTCTGTACTCCAACTCTTTCACTGCCATTGTTGGTTCCCTTGATCTGACCCATTGATTCAAGGGAATTGCGGTTTTTTGCATTTGCGTCAACTTTTCCTGCACAGGTCTCATGTTGATTTGATGCAGATTGTTGATTGGATTTTATATTTTTGAGGTTCAATTTTGTTGCATTGTGCACCGCATTTTCACCCAAATTGCGGTTGCATTGTTCCCATTATGTGCATGACTGATGACGCTTTGTGGCTCAGTCTGGTTACTGTGAAAATTTTCATCCTGGGCATATTGTTCTGATTGATTGTTCTGGTGAATCTCCAAAATATCCTCCCAAATTTGTCCAGGGTTAATGGTGGACTCCGCATGTGCCACCGCTTCAGCTGCTGCTCTCTTGCGGGCTTTTTGTGCTGCTTTACGCTGTTTACTTGTAACTGGGTCCACGATGTATTATAGTCCATCTTCACCCCAGCGGAATGGGTGGTGGCCATTAGTCATCTTGGCGAAGTTTTCGTTATCTTCGTCCATAGCTTCTTCACAAAAATCATATTCCATTAAGCCCTCTTTCACAGGGCATGCATGTTCCTTGTGGCCCAGTGAGCCACAGTGGTTGCAAATGGGTGGTGCGCGTTCTGGTGTAACTCAGAATGCAGCCAACTGGCCCCCATCTGCAAAGTGAAATTCTGCTGTGTGGGGGATTCTGGATAAATCCTCTTCCACTTCTGGGAAGGAATTGATTACAGCAATAGCTTTGCCCATGCGCAGGTCGGGCATTAAGCAAAGTCGCTGTAATTTGAGTTGTTGGGTTTCTCCGTAGGCCACAAGACCTTTGTGGAGCTCCTCCTCGATTACCTTATGAGGAAGGTTGGTGGGGAGCGATTCAAAGGAGATGAACAAAGTTTTTGCTTTGTTCCATCTGTTGCACGCGGTGCGCACAATTTTTTGCCCTCAGGGAGGGCAATTTCCATGCAGATTTTTGCTGCGGCATCAGCTTCATCGGCTGTTTCTAAACCAATATTGATCCAGCTGTGGCCCATGTTGTTGGTGGCTATGTACACTGCGTGAGGGAAAAGTGAGGGCTGTGCCTCTCATGTTTTCTCCCACAGGGTCGGTGACTCATCCCCAAGGAAGAGTCTGATCCCATGTTCCACCTTTGACAAAGGTTGGTTGTATTGAATGTACATCTATTGCGCGTGCCTTACAGTAAATACCATAAACCCAGACGGTGTCTGAGTTTGCAATTTTTTTACGGTTTGGGTTCCTGGTCCCCCTCCAAGGTGTTTCTTGCCCTTAGTTGCACCACTAAGCGCACCGCTTGCCATGACGCTCGCCCATGTTAGATTATTTTTGTTATTAAAGTCACCCATCTTTCCTGTGTATGATTATCCAAATTTGCTGTTTGAATCAAATCATAGTAACTAAAATGATTGTTATGAGAAAGAAAAGCTCCTGCTGATAATCTTCATCTTAGGTAGATGTCAGGTGGAACAGGTTTCCTTGCAGCACTAGACAGTTTTTATATCCAGGCTGCAAGTTTTTCCCAAATCATGAGTATCTTCTTTGATTTGTTTCATTAGTAGCTCCACATTTGAGCTGGGTAAATGCAATTGAATGTGATCCACTTCACGTTCAGTCTTCAATGATGTTACTTTCCCTAGTAACTTATTGCCAGAATTGGAAATATCTTCATATGACATCATGACCTAGTATCTTCTACTTAACTACACCCCTGTAGTGAGCACCGATTGTTAAAATTTATAGGATTCTTGATTATTCTCAGCTGATAACCCCTAAAATTAATTTAACTGCACAGGTTCATCAATGTGCAATCCTTCACATTGTCTGATAGTAAGATGTATTTGTTTGATAATAGTATGTAGACTATTCTCTCTCTGCTTGGCGTAACTTTCTGAGCAAATTCATTTTGGTAAATTAAAAGCAAACACTTAATTGCACACCAAAGTCTTGCTCCAATGTCATCAGATCCCCCGCTGACTATCCCAGCGTGGGGCAGTGGTGAAACTCCCCCCTCCACTTTCTGTCTTATAGGAAAACGCGCTCAGACTGGCTCACCCAGTCATTCCAAACCCTTGGGATGATTTGTTCCTCCCAAGGATCTCGATGCTCATCTTGCTCAAACCCAAGCGATGCCCTGCTGCCCATTGGTGCTCCCCCAGAGCAAAATGCATTTCGGCCTTAGGGTCAAATATGGGAAACTCTTCCCTACGATAACCAAGCCATTATCAAAATGGCTCAGGTGGTGATGACACCAGCATATTTTATTGACTTCCGTCCCTATGGGGGTACTTTGATCTTGACTTCCCATGTGAAGCTAATGCAGCCCCTGCAGCAATGGTGCCACTAATTTATAACAATTTTCCCCTCAACAACTAGGACCCTGCTCCCAACAGACACCACCTTGGTGGTCCAGTTTGCTGGTTTGCCCACCCACCCACCTCCCCCGAAGTGCTCCACCAGGAGCTGATGGAAGGTTTGGCAGCCTACAGCGCCAACCCCATCTTACAATTTGTGGTCCCAAATGGGTCACACACCTCACTGGGCCTCAGGCATATGCTACAATCAGCCCAGAATTTACAAAAATTTCTTTGGCAATTCCCCCTCATGCCACCATCCCATCTGCCCCCGACCATCCATTCTGGGCCCGCGTTGAGGGAGGATGGACGATCTGTCCATCCTGTTTTGAATTAGACCACTTAAAACACAAATGCTCATATTAAAAACTTCCACAAACACCAAAAGTTTTCCTGACACCCACCCCATGCTAACTCTGACATGGGGTACAATTCCTACCTTCCCCTCCTCCAATGCCTGATGCTGCAGCTGCACCTACAGCCATCAATCAGCATCCACCTTACCCCCAATGCCATAGATGATTTATTCAACCAAACAATAGATTGGATCCCAATTTGATCCCATGCATCCACAAATGAATCAAACAAACCTCAACCATATGCTGATTACCCAATCCAATTCAACCAAAATCCATGGGAATTATTGGATGAAATTGATGAATCAGGTAACGTCATTGAAGAACTGACACTGCAACTCAAGCGGCTTTGTAATGCAGAATGGGATGCAAAATTCCCACCTCAGAAATATGTCCCACAACTTAACGCCAAACCATTCTACAGCGACCACCAGCTTGCAGTAGAAGCAGCCACCACACCAGATTGCTGTCCACTTCACAAAGCTGCCACCAATTCAGTGGCTGCACTCGCAGAAGGAATTCCTCCTCCTGTCATCCCCAACAATCTTACTGCACAAAGTAAGATCAACATGAAAACTTTACACAAAAATGTCACTGAAGTCATCCAGAACGTGGTAACATTAGCACGGAACCCAAAAGCAAAAATAACCCAAATTAAACATTGCCACGTTCATTAAATTCCCAGATGCCCGCCTCAAAGATGAAGATGCTTTGAGCAAATACATTGTTGGTATAATGATGGCTGGCAACTATTTGGAAGTTCCAGTCATCAAGGATATCAAACTCCATGCCGCCAATGCCCCCACACCCTTACTATCTGCCTTAACACGCACCCTACTCTGGAATGAGATGGATGCAGCCAAAGGCGAGCCCCCCAATCCCCCTCCTCATCCACCATGGAGGGTGTAAAAACCGCGGGGTTTCTACTGGCGCACAAGTTTGCTTGACTAATGGTTCTGGAATAAACACGATTTTGCTAATTGTATGAAGACAAATAGCCTAGTTGAGTTCAGTTAATTGAGTAGCTTCAGTCCTACTCTGGCAATATAAAAGGGTTGAAGTGACTTCAGCCTCACTCTGGCGTTGACACTTAGATGGAAGACTTCTTCACAACCTTACTCTGAAGTAGACAATTCACAAATGGGAAACAATAAAGTATTTGCAGTACTTAAGTGTTTTTTATTAGTAGAGCGAGGGAACATTTATAGGGTAAAAATGAGGTAAAACATGTAATGTGGGGTAATATGGGGTACTCGTGGTAACTATGAGGTTCTCGGCACACCTAGATGACAGAAAAGGAATATCCACAAGGTTCTCAGCACACCTAGCTAAAAAGGGATATCTCGCACGCCTAGCTGACAGAAAAGAGATATTTGTGTGGAATACTCCAGCTGATATTTGTGGGGAATAGCATAATTAAATTGCTATCCATATATTGGCTACCAAACCTGACAATTCCTCATAAACAATTACCCATTTTGAGTTAATTTACTCATCTTCAAATTGTTGGCAACAATCCCCAACAAAATTTTAACTGTAATTATCATCAGATATGATCCTATGAGCATTACAATTAACCATTTAATTGGTGATTATTGCCAATGAGATGGAATAAACAAATAGACATCTCAAAACTTAATCAATAAGCTAAATTGAATAAATGAACCAATTATTGTAAATTAATTGAAGCTGAAATAATTTGCAAGCTGGATAATGTGGTCATATAAATTCCCACAGAGGGATAGCAGTATTTGCTACCCACCTGGTTAAATATTTTGTTAGGTACGATTCAATTGATCCATCCATTTTGAGCGTTTCATTTTAATCTTTATTTTTATTATAAATTTATTGCTTGGAAGGCTGACCATGGGTTGGACACTTCTGAATATGACTCAGAAGAGACAAAACTTAGTAACATGGAAGGCACCCCAGAGAAGCGATGCTATCTCTTGTTGCCAGCTGGAACGCCACTTATGGGGAGGGGGAGGGAACGTGTGAAGGGGCTGTAGCCTCAATTGAACACATGTGGAGGAAGGGGTCTGATTTGATGAACCAGACTGGGAACCAGGAGGAGACCAGCTGTCGGCAACGCGGTGGGAGGTATCTGAACAACCATGCTTGAAAGTGGTCCACCAAATGAGACTGGAATCTGTGGACAGCTTCTGGGATGGTGGGGGTGGAGCCTGCGATGGCATCTAAGACAATTGTGTGGATGGTCCACATGGCGATTGCAACCACCAAAGCATGGAGGGAGGGTGGAAGGGAGGATGCCATTGATAGAGCAAACATATCTCTTGACAGACTGAAGGGATGCGTTTGATCCTGGCCCAGCAGACGTTGGACTTCGCGCCATATCACTTTAGAGGTAGGGCACTTCTCCAGGCGGTGGAACAGCGTTCCATACTGGCCACACATGACACAGGATGAGTGTAAAGCGTTAGAGCGCTTAACTGTATGATACACCTGCCTCAGGCAGCGCCACACATGTGAGCGGACTTGAGGCTGCAACAGAGGATGGTGTACATATTTCCAGATAGTTTTTTGGGTTTCAATGGAGTAAAGGATGTCCCTCATGTCCAGGTAGTCCACTCTGGATAGGACATGGGGCCGAATGGAGATCACGCCATCATGGATGGTTAGCCCTTGTACCTCTTGTGTGAACTGAGGAGAGGGGCGGCCTCTTTGGGTTGTATGTCCGCTAATACGAATTCTCCACTCCGTGCTCCACATGGAGAGGAGGATTCATTTGTAGTGGGTTCCAGTCCTGTGAGGACCTGTGGCCGATTGGTGTGAAGCCAGGTATTTCATCAAGGAGTGGGGGTTCGATGGGTTGTTGAGGCCCAAGGCTCAGGAGAAGTTGGAGTGGGCTGCGCGGGACCAGTGTTAGGAGGGGAGTGTGGGGGCAGTGACGGCCGCAATCCAGGTGCCCAGGATCTTGGCCGCATGGGCTTTGAAGTCAAGCAGGCTTATGCCACCATTATGATGAGGGCCAAACATGACCTCTAGCCGTACTGGTGGAGGGCGGCCTGACCAAAGCCATCCTCGCAGCAAGGCATACAAGGATTTGAAGAAGCTTGGTGAGAAGGGGATGGCGTGGGCTCCGAACCAGACTTTGGAGAGGAGCATAGAGTTGGCTAAAACTACCCTGCCTGTAAGGGAAGTAGGGTGAGCTCTGAGAGAGGCGATTTACTTTGTCACGTTGTCCAGAATATGGCATTCCATTACCACAGATGCGTATCCGCCTGCCTCCATCCACACGCCCAAATGGCATAATGGTCCTATGGTAGGACGTGGTACAGATGGGAGCATCAGTGAGGTGATGTGTGTTGAGTTAGTATGGCGAGGACGTGGGCGAGCAGATGGGCCAGGTTGAGAGCTATTTGCTGGGGTCCAGCAGTTCTGACACTGACCAAGAAGGATGATTTCGGTTTTGGAAGCGTTCAGTGCCTTGTTGTTTACCTGGGAATACTCCTGTATGAGAGCTTCAAGCGCTCATGCATCTTGGTTATTAGACACCCCAACCACACAATCATCCGCGAACGCCATTATCTTGACTGGGGCTTGTCTGGAACATGGACCCCAGTGAGTTGGGCATTCACGTTTCGCAGTAGTGGGTCAAGGCTGAAGTTGTATAAGAGGGGCTGAGGGGGTCCCCTTGTCTCAAGCCCCTTTAAGGGCGGACTACTTCCGTTAGGAAGCTAGGGCCACGTACTGCCATCGTTGCAGATTCTGTGAGCAGCATCACCCAGTTGATGAAGCGAGGGGGTAAGCGATATTGATGGAGGCAAGCCCTGAGGTATTCCCAGTTTACTCTATCATAGGCCTTCTGTTGGTCCAAGGATACAAGTGCCCCAGAGGCTGTGGATTGACATACATTAGCCACAGATTGTACGTTATCCTATATTGATCTTCTGGGTATGAAACCGAATTGTTCTGGAGAGATGGTGGCAGATGCTACAGTCCCTAAATGGTTAGCCATGATTTTTGTTAAGATTTTGGTGTCTGTGTTTGTTAGAGAAATGGGGCGCCAGTTGGCTAAGTCTAGCTTATCCCCTTTCTTGAAGAGTGTGACTGTAAAGGCCTCATGTCCTCCTGGTAGGAGGTGCGTTTCCAACAGGCTTTGGTTAAGTGAGGCGAGCAGCAATGGGGATATATATTTGAAGTACTTTTTGTAGAACTCATATGGAATGCCATCTGAGCCTGGGCATTTCTGATTTGGTGCACCGCGGATGGCTGACTAGAGTTCATTTGGAGTAATCAAATTCATTATTTCCTGGTATTGGAAAATGGTGCAGATGTGGGCTCAGTTGAGAAATTCCACCACTTCAGCTGGCTGAGTTGGACAGATTGGTACAACTCAGAGTAATACTTTTGTGTTTTGATTGCCACTTTTGCTGGCATATCCGCAACGGAATCATCCAATCTTCACACCTGTGTGTAGGCTACGCTCTGGCGTGGTGCAAAAATTTTTTAAAGAAATTTGCGATGCATTTGTCACCTTTTGTGATGTGTGTGGCCCTGTACTGAACACAGACCCAGTGTTTGTGTTGCCTTTCAAGTGCATTGAGGTGGGCAGCTGCCTCTCCCACTTCTAGCCCCATGCAGAGCTGTATCCTGTAGCTGGGATGTTGGACTCCAGGTGTGCCAACTTTGCCAGAGCACGCAAAATGACCGCCAATGTGGCTCATAAGCATCTGGAGGAGAGATGGCGAGAGTGGCGGATGGTGTCATCTTTGAAAGTTGCCCATGTGGAAATGGGGTCCACGCAAAATGGTGCAACAAACTTTTTTTTCCCAAAGTTGCTGCTTCCACCCATGTGGAAAATCCTGGCGACGCGAGCTTGGAGGGGCAGATTTTGCAGAAATGTGGGGCCTTAGCAGCTGTGGCAGGTAGGTGGTAGGTTAGCGAGACCAGTCAGTGGTCGGAGAATTCCATTTTTGTTGTCTTGAAGTGGGAGATGTGGGGTTGGAATTTTGCCAGCGTTAGGACAAGGTCAATGCAGGTCATGGACCTTAGTTGGCCGTTGTGGATGTGGGGACATGTCATGTTTTTGAGCAGCGGGGCATGTTGCAGCAGCGCATCCATTAGTTTAAGGGTGGCCTTTAGAACGTGCAGTTCTATGTGACCCTGGGGGGCGTGGGGTGAGGAAGGCCACCAGTCCATTTGTGTGTTTAGCCAACAGTTCATGTCACCGACTAGGAAAGAGTCTGGGGGTAGCGGGAGGTTTTGACTGATGAGAAAAATTCCTGACGCTTGTGTGCACTGTTTGGGGCATAGACGTTGATGATTGTGTGCGCTACATCAGCCCACGAGAAAGTGACAACAAGCACTTGGCCATTTAGGAATGTTTCTGAGGATAAAAATTTGAAAAATTGTTTTTCTGAATTAGCACCCCACAGTGCTTCGAACAAAAGGATAGTGATGGGGAGAGCATTGTTTTCCAAGTTTCCTTGGAACCCTGTGGACAGTGGGACTCCTGGATGGCCAGGATATCCACGGGTAAGTTGTGTTGTAAAAAACTCAGTTTCCTAGCCTGGGATGGGGAAGCCTTGAGTCCGGCAATATTTAACATCCCTAAAGTGAAGGTTTCCCCCATCACACCTTAAGTGCAAGGGGGTGGGCACCTGGGCCCACCAGCCTCCTCTAGTTCACCATGGGCCTTCACAGCAGCACGGGTGTTAGCAGTAATGCTATCAGGGTTTTTTTTAATTTTTGTGGAAAGAGTTACATTGGCTTTAGCCTTCGCTTTTTGTTTTCATGACATCAGACGAATTTTTTGCGGTGTGGATAGATTTGGTGCACCGTTGAGCGGGTCAAAAAAAATTTCAGTTGGATAGGTCCCAAGTCAATTTTGACTGGAGCTTGGGTGTAACAATTGGGTGAGATCGAATCCCCCATCAGATCCTCAGATTGAGTGGCCCACTTGGCATGGGCTTCCCAATCTGATTGGTTGATGGATTCCTAAGTTGCTTCCGCCACAAAAGTTTCCATGTCCTCCTGGCGTTGTGAGTTTGGGATAGTGGTGGTGGCCTTGGCCACTTCCTTGGTGCGGCCCTGCAGGCCTGCTTGGCCTTCTTCCACTCTTGCGGGGAGATTGGCTTTACCAGTAGGTAGCAGCCTTGTGCTCCCCATGGGATAGCCTCTTTGGTACTTGCAGTTGGTTTAAAGTGCGCCTCTCCGCTGGCCATGGCCACAGAGGGGTGCTCTTGGAATGTGACGCCCTCCTTGATGGGACACGCATGTGCCTTATGGCCAAACGCATCACAGTGGTTTGCAAATGGGGGGCGCGCTGTCCACGGTCACCTGGAATGGGTGGGTGGTATGCCCTGCAATATTGATAAAAGTGGAGTGCGGAATCTGGGTTAGGTCCTTTGTGATCTCCTCAGTTGGGTCAGGACTGCGATGGCTTTGCCAGTGCACAGGTGTGGCATCAGTGTGAAGCATTGCATTTTGAAAGATTGTATTTTGCCATATATGGTGAGACCATCTTTCAAGTGTTGTTCCAAAATGTCATGTTTTACCGTAGTGGGCAAAAAGTCAAATGTGAGGAAAATTTGGTTTGATTTTGTCCATCTGGAGCGTTTGGTTTTGATGACCCGTTGCCCTTCAGGGAGGTCAACCACTACTTGCACCGCCACAGCCTCATCTGCTGCCTTTTTGCTTTCAAACCTAGGTCCAGCCAACCACATGACATGGAGTGAGGTGCAACGTACACCGCAGTTAGGAAAATTGTGTGCACATCTTCACAAAATTTTTCCCATAAGGCCATTTGTTAGATGTCCAGATACACGCGTACTCTGAATTCCACCAATGAAAGTGTCTGGGAGTGTGGCGTGTTGATGTACTGGTTGCATCGTGCTTGCCATGTGAGTATCTCCGGGGAAATAGTGACCACCAGTTTTTTAAAATTTTTGTCTGTTCCGCCAGTTTCTCTGGGGCGTTTTTGAACGTTGGAGGCCGCAGGCCTTCCTCCTGTTCCTCTTACCTTACTTGCCTAACTGCTCCCTGACATGGGCGCAGACTAATCTCCTCTGTGAGATTATCAAACTAGATTCAGTCTTGAATTGAATAGGTTGCAAAAGTGATTGCAACGAGAAAGAAAAGTTGAATCATTATTTTTATTATGATTTTTAGTTTTAGTTCAGTAATGTCCGTCCCCTGGTCAGCTTACCTTGGTTAAATAAAAAGTATGGAGATTATTATTCATTGTTGAAAAAGTACTATTATTAAGTTTAACACTTGACCAGTACCTCCTCTCAAAATATTCAGGATGTTTTCAATAGGGATTCATTTCCTAGTACCACCTAACTCAATCCAAGCTCAGATCCTCATTTACAGTTTCTCTCTGATGATACACAGTCAGCATCAATCCCCAATTCATTTTAAATTTTAAATTTTAAATTTATTGCGGGGAAGGCCGACCATGGGTTGGACACTTCTGAATATGACTCAGATGAGACAAAACTTAGTACCAGGTGAGGCACCCCAGAGAAGCGATGCTATCTCTTGTTGCCAGCGGGAACGCCACTTATGGGAAGGGGGAGGGAACGTGTGTAGGGGGCGTAGCCACTATTGAGCACGTGTGGAGGAAGGGGTCTGATTTGATGAACCAGACTGGGAACCAGGAGGAGACCAGCTGCCGGCGACGTGGTGGGAGATATCCAAATATCCACGCTTTAAAGTGATCCACCAAATGAGACCAAAATCTGTGGACAGCTTCAGGGAGGGTGGGGATGGATCCGGCGATGGCATCCAAGACAATCGTGTGGATAGTCCACATGGCGATTGCAACCACCAGAGCACGAAGGAGGGTGGGGGAGGGGGAGGCCATTGATAAGGCAAACATATCTCTTGACAGACTGAAGGGATGTGTTTGATCCTGGCCTAGCAGACGTTGGACTTCGCGCCATATTACTTTAGAGGTGGGGCACTTCTCCAGGCGGCGAAACAGCGTTCCATACTGGCCACACACGACACAGGATGAGTGTAAAGCATTAGAGCGCTCAGCTGTACGATACACCCGCCTCAGGCAGCGCCACACATGGGAGCGGACTTGAGGCTGCAACAGAGGATGGTGTGCGTATTTCCAGATAGTCTTTTGGGTCTCAGTGGAATAAGGGATGTCCATCATGTCCAGGTAGTCCACCCTGGATAGGACTTGGGGTCGAATGGGGATCACGCCATCATGGATGGGTAGCCCCTGTACCTCTTGTGTGAACTGAGGAGAGGGGCGGCCTCTTCAGGTTGTATGTCCACTAATACGAATTCTCCACTCTGCGCTTCGCATGGAGAGTAGGATTCGTTTGTAGTGGGTTTTGGTCCCGTGAGGACCTGTGGCTGATGTGTGTGATGCGAGGTATTTCATCAGGGAGTGGGGGTTTGATGGATTGTTGAGGCCCAAGGCTCAGAGAAGTTGGAGTGGGCCGCGCGGGACCAGTGTTGGGATGGGAGTGTAGGAGCAGTGACGGCCGCAATCCAGGTGCCTAGGATCTTGGCGGCATGGGCTTTGAAGTCAAGTAGGCCCATGCCACCATGATGATGAGGGCCAAACATGACCTCTCAGCCGTACTGGTGGAGGGCGTCCTGACCAAAGCCAACCTTGTAGCAAAGCATACAGGGATTTGAAGAAGCTTGGGGAGAAGGGGATGGCGTGGGCTCCAAACCAGACTTTGGATAGGAGCATAGAGTTGGCAAGAACAACCCTGCCAGTGAGGGTAGTAGGGTGGGCTCTGAGAGAGGCTATTCGCTTCTGTCACGTTGTCCAGTATATGGCACTCCATTACTGCTGATGCGTATCCTCCTGCCTCCAACCACACGCCCAGATGGCGTACCGGTCCTATGGTAGGTCGCGGCACAAAGGGGAGCACCAGTGGAGCGGTGTGTTTTGAGTTAGTAAGGCGTGGACTTGGGCGAGCAGATGGGCTGGGTTGGGAACTACTTGCTGGGGCTCCAGCAGTTCTGAAACCGACCAAGGAGGATGATTTCAGTTTTGGAGGCGTTCAGTGCCACGTTGCTTACCCGGGAATATTCCTGGATGAGGGCTTCAAGCGCGCGTATCTTTGTTATTAGACACCCCACCACGCAATCATCTGCAAATGCCATCATCTTGACTGGGGTTTGGCCTGGCACATGAACCCCAGTGAGTTGGGCATTCATATTTCGCAGTAGTGGGTCAAGGCTGAAGTTGTATAAGAGTGGGCTCAGGGGGTCCCCTTGTTGTAGGCCCCTTTGAGGACGGACTACTTCCATTAGGAAACCTGGGCCGCGCACAGCCATTGTTGCAGATTCCGTGAGCAGCATCACCCAGTTAATGAAGCGGGGAGGTAGGCGGAATTGTTGGAGGCAGGCCCTAAGGTATTCCCAGTTTACTCTATCATAGGCCTTTTGTTGGTCCAAGAATACAAGTGCCCCAGAGGCTGTGGACTGACACACATTAGCCACAGAGTGCACGTTATCCCAAATCGACCTTCTGGGGATGAAACCGAATTGTTCTGGAGAGATGGTGGCAGATGCTACAGTCCCTAAATGGTTAGCCATGATTTTTGTTAAAATTTTGGTGTCTGTGTTTGTTAGAGAAATGGGGCGCCAGTTGGCTAAGTCTAGCCTATCCTCTTTCTTGAAGAGTGTGACTGTAAAGGCCTCATGTCCTCCTGGTAGGAGGCGCATTTCCAACAGGCTTTGGTTGAGTGAGGCTAGCAGCAATGGGGGTATATATTTAAAATATTTTTTGTAGAACTCATATGGAATGCCATCTGGGCCTGGGCATTTTTGGTTTGGCGCACCGCGAATGGTAGTCCATAATTCATTTGGAGTAATTAAATTCACTATTTCCGGGTATTGGAAAATGGTGCAGATATGAGCTCTGTCAAGAAATTCCGCCATTTTGGCCGGCTGAATTGGTTCAGCTCGGTATAACTTGTAGTAATATCTTTGCGTTTTGATTGCCACTTCGGCCAGTGTGTCCACAATAGAATCATCCGATCTTTGCACCTGTGTGCAGGCCATGCTCTGGCGTGGTGCAAAAAAATTTTTGAAGAAGTATGCGGTGCACTTGTCGCCTTTAGTGATGCATGTGGCCCTGTATTGGACACAAACCTGATGTTTGTGTTGCCTTTCAAGTGCGTTGAGGTGGGCTGCTGCCTCTGCCCACTTCTGGCCCCATGCAGGGCTATATCCTGAGGCTGGAATGTTGGACTCCAAGTGGGCCAATTCCGCCAGCGCACGCGATATAACTGCCGATGTGGCTCGTGAGCGTCTGGATGAGAGATGGCGATAGTGGCAGATGGTGTCTTCTTTGAAAGTTGCCCATGTGGAAATGGGGTCCGCACAAAACAGTGCAACAAACAATTTTGCCAAAGTTGCTTCTTCCACCCACGTGGAAAATCCTGGCGACGCAAGCTCTGGGGGCGGATTTTGCACCAATGTGGGCCTTTGCAATTGTGACGGGTAAGTGGTATGTTATCAAGACCAGTTGGTGGTCGGAGAATTCCATTTTCATTGTTTTGAAGTGGGAGATATGGGGTTGGAATTTCGCCGGCGCTAGAATAAGGTCAATGCGGGTCATGGATTTTAATTGGCCGTTGTGGACATGGGGACGCATCATGTTTTTGAGCAGTGGGGCATGTCATGGCAGCGCATCCATTAACCCAAGGGTGGCTTTTAGAACGCGTAGTTCTACGTGACCCTGTGGGGCGTGGGGTGAGGGCGGCCACTGGTCCATTGGTGAGGTTAGCCAACAGTTCATGTCACCAATTAAGAAAGAATTGGGGGTAGCGGGAGGGATTTGACCGATGAGAAAAATTCCTGACGCTCTTGTGCACCATTTGGGGCATAAATGTTGACAATTGTGTGTGCAACATCAGCCCATGAGAAGGTGACAACGAGCATTCGGTCATTTAGGAATGTTTCTGAAGATGTAAATTTAAAAAAATTGTTTTTCCAAATTAGCACCCCACAGTGCTTTGACTAAAAGGATAGGGATGGTAGGAGCATTGTTTTCCAAGCATCCTCGGAACCTCGTGGACAGTGGGCTTCCTGGATGGCCAGGATATCCACGGGTAAATTATTTTGTAAAAACTCAGTTTCCTAGCTTGGGACGGGGAGGCCTTGAGTCCGGCGATATTCAGCGTCCCTAGAGTGAAGGTTTCCCCATCGCACCTTAGGTGTGAGGGGGTGGGCCCCCTGGCCCACCAGCCTCTTTCCAGGTCCCCACAGGCTTTCACAGCCACGTGGGTATTAGCCACAACGCTATTGGGGGTTTTGTTAATTTTTGTGGAAAGAGTCATGTTGGCTTTGGCCTTCACTTTTTGTTTTCCCGACGTCGGACAAATTTTTTGTGGTGCGGATAAGTTTGGTGCACCGTCGAGTGGGGCAAAAAAAATTTTTTTGGTTGGGATAGGTCCCAAGTCAGTTTTGACCGGGGCTTGGGTGCAGCGATTGGGTGAGATTGAATCTCCCATCAGATCCTCAGATTGAGTGGCCCATTTGGCTTGGGCCTCCCAATCTGATTGGGTGATGGATTCCCAAGTTGCTTCCGCCGCGAAGGTCGCCATGTCCTCCTGGCGTTGTGAGTGTGGGATGGTGGTGGTGACCTTGGCCGCTTCCTTGGCCGCGGTCCTATGGGCCTGCTTGGCCTTCTTCCACTCCTGCGGGGAGATGGGCTTTACCAATAGGTAGCAGCCTTGTGCTCCCCACAGGAAAGCCTCTTTGGTGCTTGTGGTTGGTTTGTAGTGCGCCTCTCCACTGGCCATGGCCGCTGAGGGGTGCTCTTGGAATGTAACGCCCTCTTTGATGGGGCACACATGTGCTTTATGGCCGAACACATCACAGTGGGTGCAAATGGGGGTCGCGCTGTCCACGGTTACCTGGAATGGGTGGGTGGTGTGCCCTGCGATGTCAATAAAGGTGGAGTGCGGGATCTGGGTTAGGTCCTTCGTGATCTCCTCAGTTGGGGTCAGAACTGCGATGGCTTTGCCGGTGCACAGGTGTGGCATCAGCATGAAACGTTGCATTTTGAAAGATTGTATCTCGCCATATATGGTGAGACCATCTTTCAGGTGTTGCTCCAAAATGTCACGTTTTACCGTAGTAGACAAAAAGTCAAACGTGAGGAAAATTTGGTTTGATTTTGTCCATCTGGTGCATTTAGTTTTGATGACCCATTGCCCTTCAGGGAGGTCAACCACTACGCGCACCGCTGCAGCCTCATCTGCTGCTATTTTGCTTTCAAAACCTAGGTCCAGCCAACCGCGCGACATGGAGTGAGGTGCAACGTACACTGTGTCAGGAAAATTTTGTGTACATCTTCACAAAATTTTTCCCATAGGGCCGTTTTTGGATGTCCAGATACACATGGACTCCAAATTCCACCGATGAAAGTGGCTGGGAATGTGGCGTGTTGATGTACTGGTTGCATCATGCTTGCCACATGAGTATCTCTCCGGGGAAATTGTGACCGCCAGTTTTTTTAGATTTTTTTCTATTCCGCCAGATTCTCTGGGGCGTTTTCGAATGTTAGAGGCCGCGGGCCTTCCACCTGCTTCTCTTGCCTTGCTTGCCCAACTGCTCCCAGACATGGGCGCAGACTAATCCCCTCTATGATATTATCAAAGTAGATGTAGTCTTAATTGAATGGGTTGCAAAAGTGTTTGCAACAAGAAAGAAAAGTTTTTATCAATCCCCAATTCAATTCAGCTTCTTTCTCTGGATCCACGCTCAGATCCTTACTCTTTATCCTAAAGAGTCTCCCAATTAGAGCATACAGCAATAATTTCTTTGAGAAATAATAAAATCAAAATGGATTCTGGTATGATACTTAATTACTGGTAAAAATGTTTTCTGCCTAAGTATATATCTAAGTATATTTTATTAGTGAATTTCTTAGGGAAATTTATAGTTTGAATTTGTCACCCAACCCTCAGTTAGCACCTTCTCAATGAAACGTCAGCCGTTGCCATTGAATCACCCATCCACATCTCATCAACAATGGTCTTCCCCATCCTGGCTAGGATTCCATCATTGGACATCCTCAAGACCTAAAATGGAAAAAGTCAGAAAAAATGTCCCTAATGTTTTCCTCTTCATCCCAGCAAACCAACCATATTTAGCAAGTGACCTGCTTGGGTAATGGGACTTGTTACCTATTAAGCAGATTGTGAACCAATAAATTGATTTGCTAGTTGCAGGCATTATCACTCACCTTGCAACTTAATCCTTTAATTTTCAATTGGTTGGTGATGAAACCTGACCAATACCAATTAGTACTCCTGATAGTTAATTATTTATCAACTATCAGATGCCCCTATTTTGTTGGCAACTCTGCCCAACGAGATTTCAATCATTCATCTGGATTAATCCCTGATGGATCTGACCAAGGTGAATAACCTAAAATCCCCTGAACATTATTATCCCATCAAATCAGGGTCAACCAATATTCAAGTCACTTCGCTATAGGGAAATATCCCCTAGCAACCCCTGCTAATCTATTCAGCTGGGAATATGGCAAAAATCCCAACAATGGTTTAGTTGATTTGATTAGCCTAATTACAATGTAACTTACTAATGTCCAATTACAATACTTAATTTGATTTATTTGCTTAGTTGATTTGATTAGTTCAGTTATGAATTAAGCTGGACATCCATCTAAAATACTTAATTTAATTTATTAATTTAGTTGTTTTGATTTGTTAAATTTCTTAATAAACTTACCAATAGCCATCTTTAATATTCAAGCTTGTCCAAATATGATATTGTTTCAATGCCCAGTTTTTGTTTTTTCCAGCCATATGACATATGCATGTCAAAACTACACTTAACTGCTCTATAGTTAAGCAAGAGAAGCATGTTGTTATTGGTATACAATATATATATAACTGACATTAGAATTTAGTACTTTTATCATATGAATAAACTTTTATGTTAAGTTTATAAATTAAATCTAATCTCTTGAGTCACATATCAATGTAAAGACTGATTTTTAGATGAAAGAACAAACTTTTTTATTAAACGTTGTAAAGAGCTTGTTTTTTCAATCTGATTTGTAAATTCTGCTATGAACTGGTGATTAAAGTGTAAGGTTAACTTTTGGTTAGCACTAAATTGATGTCAGATTTCAAAACTATCAAATCAATCAAAACCACACTAATTAATCTGCTAAAACAATATTTAATTCAAATTAAAAATATTAACAATTTTAACTTCTTATATATAAAGTTTTTTCTTTTATTAATGTTATAAAATTGGTGGAAGCGTTAATATATGCCATAAGGGTTTTTGCACAGGGTTCAGCCCACTGAGCTATAATACCAACAATATGATTATTGTTGCCCTTGGAAACAACAGAATAAACTAATTTAATAAATATGGAGCACTTGCTTCCACTACACTATTTTATTTTTATATATTAAACACAGTGATTCTCACTGTTTCACTCTCTCAAATAATATTAACAACTTTTTCTCTTAATCATCTCATCTCGCCTATATTGTAGTAACTTTGGATGATACTGCTTCCATGGCTTAGTGATTTAATTTGCCATATCTCATTGGTTCTAGCAACTCTTCATTCGTTACTTTCATGATCACCTAATTCAAATAAATTTCCCAACAACCCAATATTGCTTCACCTTGAGGCGTTAAAATAATCATAAAAATATTAAACTCAGAGGATCCTCTCCATTCTGCCAAAATGACTTAGGGCAGATTGTCTAGTCATGTCATAATCATGACATTACCCCCCTTTGACTGGAAAATAAGGCTCCTATTGCTTATATTTCTTGAGGAACTTTACATGCACTCAGTTGATGATCCAACCACTAATGGGGTTCTTGATAGTATATACATCCATACCTTTCTTCTCAATAACTTTGAATGGCCCAAACCAAATACTGGCCATCTTGTGTTTCTGCCCAAACCCATGTTGATTGTGTAATATAATCATGTCTCCATCTTTGAATTGTGCTAGGCCAATTTACCATACCTGATCAGCAGCCTGGTTTTTGATTGTCTTGGCTAAGCTGAACGAGTACACTTCAGTTTGTAATTTAATCAGCATATTTGTTAGGGTGGTTAAATAGCATTGCAGATCCATTCCACCAGTGTCCTCTACACAAGCATATAGGATCACAGGCAAAGCGGGGTGCCATCCATAAAACAATTGGAATGGGCTTTTCCCATGTCAGAATGGTAGTTAATGTTGTAGGAAAACATTATGATAAAAAAGAGGGTACTCCAATCAGAGGGCCTATCTGTAACCAACTTCCATTGTATGTTCACCAGAGTCCCATTGACCCATTCAAACATTCTGTTGGACTTGGGGTGATACAGGATTGTTAGAACCCCATGGATGGCCATCATTTCGTTGAGCTTGGGAAGTATGTGAGAGGTAAAATTAGTGCCACTGTCAATAAGGGTAAACTGTGGGCAGCCATGACGCTGAATGATGCATTTCATTATGAACTTAGCCATAGTAACTGCCCCTAGATCCCAAATGGCCCGCGCCTCAACCCACCTGGTCAAGTGGTCAATTGCCACCAGGATATACTTGGACCGGTTAGCTCCTGTTGGCAGAGGCTAACAACATCAAGGGAAACTGTATGCCAATAAAAGTGTGACTTCACTAACTGATATGAGGTCTTCTGGTGGAACGGATTTTCCACTTGGCACTGGTGACAGGAGGAGGTAGTATCAAGCACATCAAAGCTCATGCTTTCCCAGTAATATGAGGCCACAATAATTCCAACGTCTTGCGCATGCCACCATGCCCAACTGCCCTATGTGTGCTCATGATAATGTTAGGCCGCTTTGAGGGTCACAGAAAGTTTACTGTGGATTGCAAATTTCGCTTGTACAACTCACCATTCCGCTGAAAAGTATTGGCTCAAATTTAATTTAACGCCTTGATGACTTGTGGTGGCTCATCATCATACTTTCCGCTGAGCATCTTGTCATACATAATATTGCTCAGATTCGCTGTAACTGCAATAGTTGGTAGCCTTGACAAGCAATCAGCAATCTAGTCTTTTTCTTCTGGTTGGTAAAGGATCTCAAAGTTGTAAGCCTGTAGTTTAAGGGCCCGTTAGGCTAGACGACCCTCTAGCTCCATAAGGTTCTGCAACCAGCGTAACAATGAATGATCCATCACAACTTTAAACTTTACACCATGAAAATATAATCTAAATTGCTTGTAAGCATAAATAACTGCTAAGCACTCCCACTTGGTCACAGTATAATTACATTCATGGCTATTCAGGATTTTGGCTGCAGTACGCCACTAGGTGCTCCTCCCCTTCATCATCTTTTTGGGACAGAACTGCCCCCACAAAGGAAAGAGATGCATCTGTCTGTACAATGAATTCCCTTTCAAAATTAAGGTAGCATAACACTGGCGCATTGATCAACGCTGTTTAAAGAGTATCAAAGGAGCATCAAAAGTGTTCCGTCCATTCAAACGTGGCGTCCTTTTTTAATAACTCAAACAGTGGACCTCAAATACAACTAAATTTTGATATGAATCAGCAATAGTAGCCAACCATCCCTAAAGATACTTGTATATCTCGTTTACTGCTTAATATAGTCATCTTCTAAATATTCTCCACCTTAGCTGGTTGAGGCCTCAGCCCTGTTGCATCAACTACAAAACCAAAGTACTCAAGCTGATCCTTAAAAAAGTGGCATTTCCAAGGTTTTATTTTTATGTTGACCTCAGCCAACTGGCGGAATACCTCTTTCAAATGGTTAAGGTGCTCAGAAAACGTGCGGGAGAAAACGTTAATCTCATCAAGGTATACAAGGACTCAGGATAGCTTCAAGTTGTTAAGGATAGTGTCCATCACCCATTGGAAAGTAGTCGGAGCATTACACAGCCCTTGTGGCATATGTGTCATTTAAAAAGCCCTTTTGATGTGATAATGGTTCATTTTTCTTGTTCCGCCACAGGTAACTCAATCTGCCAATAGCCAGATATCAAATCCATTTCAGAGAAGTAATTCGCTCCTCCCAACAGGTTTAAAGCATGATCAATTTGTGGCAAAAGGTATGAGTCTTTTTTGTAACAATGTTGAGCTTGTGGTAGTCTGTTACTACCAGGTTGGTCCCATCCTTCTTTTTGACAATTAGGACAGAGGAAGCCTATGGTCTCTTTAATGGTTCAATCATTTCTTGCTCTAGCAGTTTATCAATTTCTGACATGACAACTTCTTCCTCTGCTCTAGATCAGCAGATCGGCTAAGATCTAATTAGGGGATGTTCCCCAGTGTCCACTCGATGGATCACTCCCCACATGCACCCTAAATAATAAATCAACAGCAAAGATCTATTTGTATTTTTGAAATAAGGCTTCTGCTTAATCTCTCTGGCCTTCCGTTAACACCATTAGATTCTCATGCGGTAAAACTGCCATTACACCAGGCTGTGTTTCAATGGGCAGACCAAATTCATCCAAACAAACTGAACTCATGAACCTAAAGTACCTCTTCACTAGGATAAAATGTAAATACACCACTATTCGGTATCAACGGATTTGCATTGGTTTATCCTGAAGATTTGCTACCAAGACTTAATTTCCAAATGTCTTGGAAGTATAATGCCTGGGGCCATGTGGGGCTCAAGCCATGATTGCTGATAAGGCCCAATGACCTCCCCTTAAAGCCCATCAGGCACTTCCACCTCTAATTTGGTGTTTATGATTACTTGGTGTCCAGAGGGATTGGATATAGGGCCCACAGCTCTAAGTGGTAGCCCTTGATATTCATAATTTTGATTGAGAAGGGCCAGGTCTTGCTCTTTAGTCAACGATAAAAAACTAAAACCACTCCATTATCATATGCAAGTTTAATGTGACTCATATGTACCATATCCTTTGGCATTTCGCTGGAAGTGAAATAGATTGGGATCCGCTGCCCCATAATTTCAAATGTATCCACTGTCATCAACAACAGCCCCAAATTGGCGCATAAAAGCAGTTCCAATTAACAGGTCATAGTTATTGTCTGGTAACACTATAGCTGGGGCTACAATGACAATTACCCAAACCGTAAGGGTATTGCGCTGTACGCTCCTTCAGATACTGTGCTTTCCATGCCTGCAGTCCCATACACTATATTGTACTCCACGTCAGGCTTTAATTCCATCTTTGACACCAACTTTGTGGATACTATGTTGATTGAGGCACCCATATCAACTATTGCACAAACTCAGGTTTTTGCTATGACAGTGTCACAGTAAGTACACTCAGGGTAAGATGCATCTGATTGTTTTAAGACATGGACATTAAACGGATCTCATTTTCCAAGGAAGCTCATAATACCCTTCCCCACTCTAGGGTATTCTTCAACAATAGCGTCCACAGGGAGGGCCACATTTACCCCTTTCAAGAGAAGTGAATCAGCTAATGGATCCAGTTCATCTGTAGAATGGTGATCGAACATTTGACAAGAATAAGGCTTTGGTTGCTCCTGAGAGTTTGCTTCTGCCATGTCTGTGAATTGCGTTTGTGTCAGCACATTCATCCCCACCAACCAGTTGCTGATATAGAAAGGCATCATCATATTGAGGAACTTCCGCTGCACGTACAGGAATAGGTCTTGGTGGGACTTTTGAGTCAGAATAGCAGAGGTAGAGAGTCCCATCTCTACTCCGCTCTGACTTTTCCCTGATTGTACTGTCCTGCGGTAGGTACTGGACCTGATGATTGTGACAACTTCTAGCCAGGTGCCCAGAGCGACCGCACAAAAAGCAATTGACCCCATAAAATCCATATCCTTGATTGTTGTAAAATGGGCCACCCCAAAGGTTGGGCGGGAATCAAATAGTGTAACCAGGCCCCTCCCAATAGGTGAACTGCTGTTGGCAACTGTGTTGGAAGCGAGGCTTGTATTGATAATAAGGGTAGAAGATGCCAACCAGATGCTGAACAGAGAGGAATAATTCCTCCAGATAAAAAAGCTAGCAGCGGAGGTGATAGGTTTCCTCCCTATATTGGATGGGGGAAAGGTAGCAGATAGCTGGCGTAGAAAATTGACCAAGTTTAAGCAAGTGTACGTCAACCTCTAAATATGGAGCCATGGCACTAAAAAGCTCACAGTATGGTTTCATAGCGGAGTTTAACACTATGCTTATATCACATTCAGATAAAATCCCTGCCCCAGTTAACAAATGGGCTTCTGCTGAAAATCGATCAGCAAATGCAGTGAGGGTCTCATCATGGTGAAACCCAATGGTTAGAAACTCAATCTTCCATTGCACCATTTTCAAAGTTACTCCAAACAACCACAGCACAGTATCATTCACTTATTGATAGATAACAGAACTGTTGGGAAGATAGCAAGTAACTTGGTCATCGCTTCCAACATCCAGGGTGGACATTAATAATTTGGCTTTACGCCAATCTGAAGCTCCTTCTACTGTGAATTCAAATCATCTAAAGAAGCCATGGATGTTCCCGTTGTGATCAAATTGAAGCAGCTTATCAATACAACCATCTTTCAGAAACTCCTTTTTCCATTTAAGCACAGCGTCCAGGGCAAGTTTAAGTTCCGTCATGGTTAAATGACATCATAGTGGAGACCAACATTAAGGATAAGGCTGGGCGCCAGAAGGCCCAGAAGGTGAATCTAAAGGCCCTCCCTGACCTCAGGCATAAACTAGACCTATGCTAGGTACAGGCTAAATATGCCCAGGCTGGTATTAGTGAGGTTCCAAATGCCCAACCCCTTATTTCAGCCCAGGCGTTAAAATGGACGGTTTACATAATTAATGCAGATGTTCTTTTCAGTCACTCAAGGAACAGGGTTTTTGAAACCCTTTCCATTTTGAAATGATGCATTCAGGTTGGATCCAACTTCAATTTATTACTTAAGTGAAGTCAGTTTTGGTGTTTTCTACCAATTTTGATGGTAGCCTTTGCCTATTGGTGGGTCAGTGCTTGGGCCCACTTCAGCAAACCCCATATGTCCCAAATGTAGTTTAATTCTGTTTCCCATGACCAACATCCTTGTTGGCCAACTTCCCAATAAACCTTTTCCCGTTTTACATTTTTTTGATATTTCAAATGATCTTGTGCATGAACCTCTTTGATGAGGTCTCACGCTCCTGTTAACCTTGCCAATTTCAATACAATCAAGCTATCCCTAGTGCACCGTTGGTTCTCCCAGGTTCCCTACAACCTGGGTCGCTTACCTTCTTCCTCATAATGCACCGTGTCACTTTTGGTGGGTTGTTTATAATAATCATCGCACTTTTCTGCCTAAGTTGTTAATGCTCCAGTACCCTCTGCTAGGCTCTAATAACTTTTGTACTAACGGCTAGTTCCCTGGCGTTGGCCTTGTGCACTGTGCACTACATGCTGGGAACAGTAGAGTTATAGACACTCTCCTTGCTTTATTTGACCAACCTCTCAATTTTATATGCACAAACTTTTTCCATGTGGAACTTTTCTGAAGTAGAAATGGTAAGCGCCAGCTGTGGGCTTTAGCTGTAGTCAGCCGCACCACTGTTTCCTCTTTTTCTCAAAGGTCAGAGCAACTTGGCGTTATTATGGTTCCTCCAACTGGAAAGCATCCACCCTTCATGCTCATACCTGGTGGATACAGACGCTTTGAGGTCCAAAAGTCATGATTCCCTGACTTTCCACCAAAAATTTTTTTAATTTTGATAAATGGGTTTTATTTTAAAAACATGTTCAGATGAGGCTACCAGAAAAGGCGCAGATGGCCCTGGGGGTGTTGGCCTTAGATAACGTAAGGCATTCCATTGCTGTTATGGGAATAGGGTTTTTCACGTCTAGAAATATGTTTTATAACGAAAACACTATATATACCTTTGAAACATATTTGCTCTCTCATGGCTCAGAAAAGGAACCTATTCCTGTGTACCAAATCACCCCAGAAAATCCCCGTATGACCTCTTCCATGATTTGCAGCACTCATGAAGTTGAAAAGGAGCTGCGCTTACAATATAAAATGTTTATGCCCCTGCTGAAGATATGGTGGGATATTGTCAGGGAAACATCATGTAAGAATTAGACTGGCCTGCCAGCCTAGGTGCCAGAGCACCTAAACGGCAAACCAGAATGCCAAAGGCACTGCTGCTGGTATGATGGATATGGAACTGGAAAGAAATTTCACCAAAAGCTGCTGGTGAGCCAGAATCTCATACAGGCACATAATAAAATACCAGACGAGTACAGCTGTTAACCCTGAGGGGAGTGTGAGGGTCAGTGGAATAGGCGGTTTATTTTTAAATATAAAAAACTAATTTCTGGGAAAGGTTTTTAATGGAAAGTTCTAAGAAAGAAAATCAACAATTTTCTCAGTGCAATGTGACTGATTAAATAGTGGTCAATTGGAGAGGAAACAAGCCAGGATTAGGTCCTTACGTTCAATATAACTGGCGAATTATTCAGGAATGGGGGAAGATAAGTTCACTGGGAACTGACATTAAATAATTTGGCGGCAGGCCAAGTTGATGTCAGTTCAACCTTGAATGCCTGAACTGAGACTCAACTGCATTTCTGGAAGTTGGCATGATGGCATCTAGCCTGATGAGCAACGGGGATCCCCCAAGGCCACCCCACGTAGGGGTGGTCCCAATTGGTCGGGAACAGGTTTGGGATGCCCAACCTGCCCATGACCGATCTCTGGGCCATTCATCTGTTAAAAGTGTTGCATTGGCCGCAACACCCAATTGGCTGGAAGGGAGCTTTGAACTATTGCTGATGGTGTTCAATGCTGCTACCTGTGCATCAGAGATCATCCCAACAAATTTGAAAGAAGGTTATATTGATGATGAAGGTGTTGACCGAATTAAAAACCATTGGCGATTCTAGCTGATGAGTCAATCTTCATTCCTTTTTGACTATGTATGTCCCAATCATTGGGCTCGTTTCCACTCATTTTCAGACTGATCAACTTCATTTTGGAAATTTCGGTGCAAATTTCCTGATCAGGCATACTAATTTGGGAGAGGTAAATGTGGGCAATGGGGGAGGGATTTGAAGAGGGAGAGCTGTTACCCAGCGCTCGTCTACCACATGGGCAAGATAACCCTGGGTGACGAGGGGTACATCCACCCTCTTTGGAGCCTTTTGCTTATAAACAAGAGGATGGCCCAATTGACACACAGGGGGACGTTCCCCTGACTTATATTGCACACACACACACACACACACACACACACACACACACACACACACACACACACACACACACACACACACACACACACACACACACACACACACACACACACACACACACACACACACACACACACACACACACACACACACACACACACACACACACACACACACACACACACACACACACACACACACACACACACACACACACACACACACACTTTTTCTTTCTCCAAAGGAAGGGCAAAAAAAAAAAAAAAAAAAAAAAAAAAAAAAAAAAAAAAAAAAAAAAAAAAAAAAAAAAAAAAAAAAAAAAAAAAAAAAAAAAAAAAAAAAAAAAAAAAAAAAAAAAAAAAAAAAAAAAAAAAAAAAAAAAAACCACCGCTGGGAAACTGCACCAGGACCACGTTTTTGTGTGCCTTGGGTAATTTGATTGCAATGACTGTTGTGACCTTTTGGGGGGGACAGGGGGCATTGATGTGAGATTTGTGAAATGCATCAACTAGCTCCATGCAGTTAGCGCAATTGTGAGCCTTAACCCAGCTGTTCTCATAGGCTGAATACCATTTCCAGGCCATGAGATACTGGACTGACTGTCAGGATTTGCAGGATGCCAAGATATTCTCCAACTCAGCTTCCTCCGCATCCTCTATCACAATAGGTTCAGGTTATGCAGGGACGATCTCCTTGAAGGGGACAACAGAGATACTTGAAAGACGGGATGCTGTTTCCAATGAGCTGGCAGTTACAACTGGAAAGCGCCATTGCCCAAGTCTTCCTCCACCAGGTGGAGACCTGAACTTTTGCTTGCAAACTTTCAGGATGGTACCAGCATCTGCAGATGGTGGGTGTCCAACATGACGTGAGAGCCCACCACAATATCGTGACCTGGAAGCCATTTGTGATCCACAAACCATTTATAATCATCGATATTCTTTAAGAGGTGCTCCCATACCAAGGACTGGGTCAACCAGATATGCTCAACGTGGTCTGAGGCAGCAGAAACCTCTGGGCATATACACAGATTAGCCAAAAAGGAGGGGTTATAGCCTAACGTTGCCTCATGGAGAGAAAACCCTGTAGAGACGTGAGTACCATTGTTGACATGTGAACATGACATAATAGTGGGGACCAACCCCAAAGACAAGGGTGGGTGCCAGGAGGCCCAGAGGGTGAAGTTGCAGGCCCTTCCTGACCTGAAGCTCACCCTGGACCAACGCTGGGTTTGGGCAAGATATGCCCAGGTTGGTACCAGTGGTGTGCTAAACACCCAGCTCCTGATGACAATCCAGGCATTAAAATGAACAATATACCAAATGAATGCAGATGGTTTGATTTGGTTTATTGAGGAGCAAGGTTTTGAAACCCGTTCCATTTTTAAAATAACGCGCTTGGGTCAGATTCAACTTCAATTGATCACTCAAGTGAAGTCAGCTTCAGCCTATTCAACCAACTTAGATGGCAGTGTCGCCCTATTGGTGAGTCAGTGCTTGGGCCCACTGTGGCATAACCCCTAATTCCCCCGCTCAAGCTTAAATACATTTTCTCTGACTAACATTCCTTATTGGTCAACTTCCCCAATAAACTTTTTCCCCATTTTATGCTATTTTAAATTCTATATGACTTTCTGAATGCTCCTATGCAGGCCTCTTTGAGGAGGTCTCGCGTTCCATTACCCTTGCCATTGCAAGTACCTTACATCTCTCCCATCGTGCACTGTTTGTTCACCCAGGTTCCCTCCAACCTGGGTCACTTATCCCCTGTCGTTATGTGCACTGCGTCGCTTTTACTGGAATTTTCTTATAAAATTCGCAATTTTATACCTAAGTGGTTAACTCTCCAGCACCCTCTGCTGGGCTCTAATCACTCTGGCACTAATGTCTAGTTCTCTGACGTTAACCTGATGCACCGCGCACTGCCACTCTGGAAACAGGAGATTTATATACACTCTCCTTACATTAGTCAATCCAACCAAATTTTCTTATGTGCACAAACTTTTTCTGTGTGGAATTTTTCTGAAGTGGGAACAGTAGCTGTCAGCTGTGGGCTCCACCTGTTGTTAGCTGCACTGCTGCTTCCTCTTTTTCCCACAGGTTGGAGCAACTCAGCATTGTTATGGTTTCCTCCAACTGGAAAGTAACCACCCTTTGTGTTTGAACCTTTTGGATTTGGACGCTTCAACGTTCAAAAGTCAAGATTCCCCAACTTTCTGCCAAATTTATTAGTATTCAAACCAATAAACTAATTTTTCCCTCAACAGTGTGTTCAGACAATGTCGGTGGAACCAGCGCAGATGGGCCTGGGGGTGTTGACCTTGGATAACGGTGGGCATTCCATTGCAGTTCCAGGTATAGGGTCATTCACATCTAAAAACGCGTTCTATAACAAAAGCCTGGACTCTATCTCTGAACCATTTATTTTTCATATGGCCTGGATGGGGACCCTATTCCGGTGTATCATATTACCCCTAAGAACCCATTGTTGACCTCTGCCATGATCCGGCGCACTCAGGAGGTGGTTAAGGAATTTTGTTTTAAATATGACAAAGTATATGCACCTGCAGAAGGCATGGTGGGGTATGTGGACTCGGTATTAAGAGTGGCCAAATATCCCTCCCCCTTTTTAGATTCCAAAACAGATTCTGTTGACATGCTTGAGCCAGATAAGGAATTTTTTTGAAGTATTGTCATTGTCTTCAATAAATAAAGACCATTCTGGGTATTTTCTATTGACTGCAACCCTCTCCTCTCCTTTAGGAAAGCTCGCCACTACTATTTTGGTGGATACTGACGCGCTTCTGGAAACTATAAGGACCAGTAATTAGCTGACTACCTTGGGATGAGTTACTTGCCAGATGATATAGTTAGAGAGGGGCGTCCCAAGGTATTCCCACTCTGAAGATTATTGGGACAGTGGGCTATCAGGTTGGCAAATACAACTTGTCTGATCACTTCAGTGTTATTAAAAACCTCCTGTTCCCTATCATTTTGGGTATGGAGTGGTGGCGGAAGTTTGACGTTAGAACTAACCTGAAGGAGAATACCTTGTCCCTCACCATGAATAATGGTCGCACATTTGTTGTGCCTTTGTCAGAAGAAACGCCCCAGGCAAGTTGCCCCATTGGCCCCACCATATCCCTTGTCGCCTTGCCTCAATGCAGAAGCCCTCAGAGGAAATTCCTATACATTCTTGCTTGGAGGAATTGGAATCCTCTTTTGATTCAGCATCTGCAACGCGCTCCCTGAGCACTCTGAGTTCGATTGTGACTTCAAGCTCACGGTGGATCTGGTGCATATCTCTTCCTCTATTTACCCTTTGACTGTCCGAGAGGAGGAGGCGTTGTATATGTGGGTGAAGGAACAGTTAGCCAAGGGTGCAATTTTTCAGCGTACCTCCCCTGTATGCTCCCTTCTACTCTTCGTGGAGAAGTCTGATGGTACCTTACGCCCATGCGTAGACTATGGTAACCTTAACAACATTACTGTACCAGACCTCCATCTCATCCCTTTGGATTCACAGATTTCACGCTTTATGGAGAAGGCGAAGGTCTTCTCCAAGTTGGATTGCCTCAACGCGTTCAATCAGATCCAGATTAAAAAGGGACAAGAGGGGTTGACCTCATTCCATACCAGAAATGGGATCTTCCAGTTTCAGTCATGCCCTTTGGGCTTTAGAATGTCCTGCTATATTCCAACGCCATATTGATGCAGTTATGGGGGACCAGTTAGAGGTATGCGCGGTCGCCTACATGGATAATATTCTGGTGTTTTCCCCAGATCAGGAGTCCCATGCAGTTCACCTTCGGCAGGTGGTGGAGCGGTTAAAGGCAGCCAGCCTTACGTTGAAAATTTCAAAGTGTGAGTTCTTTAAGTCCCAGGCCACATTTCTGGGCAACTTTGTGTTTGACCATGGACACATGATAACTCCAGCGAGGAGAAGGCGATTTTTGAGTGGCCTACCCCCACCTTGGTTAAGTAATTAAGGAGCTTTTAGTGGACGTGTACGTTCCTCAAGAAGTTCACTCCCAATCTGTCTGAGGTGGCAGTCCCCTATACAAGGCTAGTGGTGTCAAGGTGCTTCAGTGGTCCCCACTTTGGAGAATGCTTTCCAAATAGTGAAGTGCACCCTGTTGTCCATGACTGTTCTTTGCCATGCCGACCCTTCAAAGGAGCTCATTGTGTCAACTGATGCCTCCAACTTCACCATAGCGGCCGCCTTGTTACAAGTAGGCGAAGATGGGATAGAGCATCCAGTGGGAGATTTTTCTAGAAAAATGTCTTTTCCATAGTTGAATTACTTCATTTATGACAAGGAGTTACTAGCAGTGGTGGAGGCGCTGACATATTGGCATCACCACTCGCATGGCTCTACCCAACCATTCCACGTACATACAGACCATCATTCCTTGCTGTACTACCGCGCGCCTCATGTCCTAACCCATGGCAGACCCATTGGCATGAGACACTTGCCCAATTTTCATTCACGTATGAATTTACCAAGGGCCAGGATAATGGTTTGAAGAATGCTTTGAGCCGCAACCCTGGTTTAGCCCCTGACCCCAAGGAGGTAGAGGTGCACAACACCCAGGTTATGATCCCTCCAAGTAAAATTATGTCGTTGCTTCCCTCCCCTGGCTAACGGGCCAGCTCTTGCACCTCTGGATAACGCGGAGGAATATGGTATGTTCAGAAAGGTCGTCCTCTCTCAGCCTCTGTTGGGCGAATATGCTATGGTCCTTGCAAAGAGCGCATCGAATCAAGAGGATCTATCCAGGGGCTATCATGTAAAGGATGAGATGGTGTGGTTCCAGGGACGCCTTTGGGTACCTGCTGGACCACTGCACCTGGAAATCATTTGGTACCATCATGATGAAATCACCATTAATCCTGGGAAAGCAAAGACCTTGGAGTTGATACGTCAAACATACAATTGGAAGGGCTTGCAAGCTCAGGTAGGCCGGTATTGTAAGGAGTGCCTGGTATGCAACCAGATAAACCCAATCGTCAACCTTTAACAGGGTTGTTGGTACCAGTCCAAAAGGCTGATGGGCCCTAGACTTCCATCTTGGTTGACTTCATTGTGTAGTTACCAGTCTCAGATGGTTATGATGCCATCATGGTAGTGGTGGACCGTTTTATGAGGTTTTCTCACTTCATTCCTTGCAAAGCTACAATAACTGCGGCTGAGATGGCTAAGCTCTATAACACGCATGTGTTTGCACTTCATGGGGTTCCCTAAGAGATTATCAGTGACTGGGGACCCCAATTTACCTCCATTTTTTGGGAAGAGTTGTGTAAGACTCTTCAGATTCGCCCTTGCCGTTCAACTGCCTATCACCCCAATCAAATGGGCATACTGAACGAGTTATTTAATGCTTGAAACAGTTTCTGCGGTTTTACACCGCTGCAGATCATTCAGATTGGGCTTCTCACCTTCCCATGGCCCAGTTTAGCTACAACAATACCTTGCACTCTTCGATTGACTGTTCCCAGTTTTTCGCCAGCCATGGCTTTAACCCCGCCTTTAACATGGAGCCCAGCTGTGGATTGAAGGTTGAAGCGGTGGTGGACTTTGCCAAGACAATCAAGAAGGTTCACCAGGGGGTATCCACAAGCTTGGAGGCGGCTATGCAGGTATATAAGGATAATGCTGATGGGAAGCGCCAAGTGGGTCCCACATACAAGGAAGGGGATCTCATGATGCTTGATGCTCGTAACATCACAATCAAGCATCCATGTAAGAAGCTGGGACCAAAGAGGATTGGCCCCTACCGCGTTGTTAGAAATGTGGGCCATACCTCATACCAGCTATATATCCCCCCTCATTCCAGATCTTCACTGTGTTTCATGAGAGAAAACTGACGTTGTTTAAGGGCCCCCCATCAGAGACTCCTGAGGCCTATCTCGTGGATGGGGCGCCAGAGTGGGAGGTGGAAGAAATAGTTGCCTCATGCTATGTTAAAAGAAGACTCGAGTACCTGGTATCCTGGAAGGGCTTTGACGCTGCAGAAAACAGTTGGGTTCTGGCGCGTGACTGTGTGCATGCCCAAGATCCGATTGACGCCTTCCACCAGCGTTTTCCCCAGGCTTCTGGTTCTATACTAAATCGACTGTTGCTGCCATGAAGTTGGCCCCTTCCCACAAGAACTTTTCCCTGGCGCAAGCCCCTGGAGGGGGGTTGATCCCTGTTGGGAGGAGAGGGTAATGTCATGTGAACATGACATAATAGTGGGGACCAACCCCAAAGACAAGGCTGGGTGCCAGGAGGCCCAGAGGGTGAAGTTGCAGGTCCTTCCTGACCTGAAGCACACCCTGGATTAACGCTGGGTTCAGGCAAAATATGCCCAGGTTGGGACCAGTGGTGTGCTAAACATTCAGCTCCTGATGACAAGCCAGGCGTTAAAATGAACAATATACTGGATGAATGCAGATGGTTCAATTCAGTTTATTGAGGAGAAGAGTTTTGAAACTTGTTCTATTTTTAAAATAATGCGCTTGGGTCAGATTCAACTTCCATCAATCACTCAATTTAAGTCAGTTCTAGCCTATTCAACCAACTTGGATGGCAGTGTCGCTCTATTGGTGAGTCAGTGCTTGGTCCCACTGCAGCATAACCCCTAATTCCCCCACTTGAGCTTAAGTACATTTTCCCCGACCAACATTCCTTGTTGGTCTACTTCCCCAATAAACTTTTTCCCCATTTTACGCTATTTTAAATTTTATATGATATTCCAAATGCTCCTGTGCGCGAACCTCTTTGAGGAGGTCTCACGTTCTCTTACTCTTGACATTGCAAGTACCTTGCAGCTCTCCCATCGTGCACTGTTTGTTCGCCCAGGTTCCCTCCAACCTGGTTCACTTATCCCCTATCAATATGTGCATCGCGTCATTTTTATGGGTGTTTTTCTTATAAAATTCGCAATTTTATGCCTAAGTGGTTATTTCTCCAGCACCCTCTGCTGGGCTCTAATCACTCTACTAATGGCTAGTTCCCTGACATTGGCCTGGTACACAGCGCACTGCCACGCTGGGAACAGGAGAGTTATAGTCATTCTCCTTACAATTGCTATAAGCGAACTGGGCAAGTGGGAAATCATCTGCCCAAGTATCCTGGGCGGCTGAAGCATAACAGCGCAAATACTGTTCCAAAGTTTGGTTAACCCGCTCAGTTTGCCCGTCAGACTGTGGGTGGTAAGAAGTGAAATAAAAGGGGGTAACTTTTTGGATGGATAATAGCTCATTTCAAAATTGCACTGTAAATTGGGGTCCACGGTCACTGATGATCTCCTGTGGGAGATTAAACATTGAGAATATATGGCGTACGAAGAGCTGAGCAGTTTCTTCAGATGTGATCGCAGAAGTACAGGAAATAAAAAGGGAGAATTTTGTGAATTGATCAACCACCACCATCACTGCCATGAACCCATTAGAACATAAGAGTTCAACAATAAAATACACAGAAACCAACGTCCATGGACCCTCCGCCTGTTGTAATAGGTGTAGGAGACCCTTCCTCCCTGAACGGTCTGACTTTGCCTAAGCACAGGTAACGCAATTGGCAATCCAAATTGGAACTTCCTTTATCAAGCCCACCCATTTATAGGTTTGCTTAATCAGTTCAAAGCATTTTTGTTGTCCAGATGGCCAACTGTGGGAGGGTTATGATGTGCATGAAATACCTTAGCTCAGAAGAGAAGGGGAACCCAAATTCTTGACCTAAAATAGATGAGTCTCTCCACCAAGGAGTACAGAGAGTGTTTATGGTTTTGAAGGGTCAATTGCTCAAATATTTCCACCCCTTTGGGGCAAGTCATTTGACCAGCTAAGACCTGAGCAACAAGTGGGGCTTTGGGGGCAAGGGCGGCGGAAGAGATGATGGGGGGAACAATTGACAAAATCTGGGAAGCAGGAATAATGGTAATGAGATCCACTTCATCCAAATCCGTGGGCCAGTGGGCAGGATTTTGGCTGAGAAAATTATGAAGCATGTTGAGCACACCTTTTACAGATTCATATTTGAAATTAAAACTTCACAAGTCCCAGTATGTTTGCGCTTGCTGGTGTGCCAATTTCTGGGGTTTTTCAAAAATACAAGAGAGCCTGGTGATCAGTGCGGACCATTAACTCATGTTGAGCACCCTGTAACAGGTACCCCATAGAGTTAATGCCCATGCTACAGCTGCCAACTCCTTGTCATAGATGGCCCAAACCTGCTCTGTAGAGGTAAACTTTTGGGAAAAATAGGCGACTGGATGTTCCAAGCCATTGTGCTCTTTGAGTAACACCACTCCCACTGCTACCAAGGAGGCATCACATGCAACAATATATGGCTTGGCGGGATCCACGTGTTTCAAAATGGGAGGGGATAGAAACACCTCTTTGAATGATTTGAACGCCTGTTGGCATTTGGGCGTCCAGCAGAATGGTACGTTCTTCCCTGTAAGAGGGTGGAGCAGGGCAGCAAGCTGGGAAAGTGCTGGGGAAATTTTTTAATAAATGATGGTTCTCAAGAAGCTCCATAATTGTTTCTGGGTTGTTGTAGTTGGCCATTCTTGGATAGCATCCAACTTATCAGGAGGAATCACATAGCCATCTTTAAGGATGAGGTTCCTGAGAAAGATAACTTCCTCCTTTATAGAACTCACATTTGGAAGGCTTAACAAACAAGCCTGCTTTATGCAAGGAGGCCATGACCACTTTCAAGTCAATAGCATGTTGTTTGGGAGTCGGGGAGTGAACCAGAATGTTGTCAATATATGCAACCGCACAAGTAAACCAGAGGTCACCCAGTACAGGTCAATCATACATTGAAACGTGGCGGGAGCATTCTTCATCCCAAAGGACATTATGCGGAATTGGAAAATGCCTCGCTTCATCCAGATTGCTGTTAACCATTTTTTCCCTTTCATTACCCAAATTTGGTTAAAAGCGTTGATGAGATCCAGCTTGGAAAACACCCAAGATTTGGCGATTGATTGGATTATTGTTTGCTCTAAAGACAGAGGGCAGGGATCAGAAACTGTAACTTTATTTAAGTGTCCATAGTCCACCAGGGGTGGAGGGAACCATCAAATTTTTTAGCAAAGATGATGGAAGACGCAACTGGCAAGTCTTCTTAAACAACCACCATTTTTTCAACATATTGTCCATCCAAGTGTTGAGCACAACCTCCTCTTCCGCTGTGTGGGGATACAACGGGCAGCTGATATTCACCAACTCCACCATTGTACGAAATCCATAGTCAAATCTAGTGTGAGGAGGCAGACGATCCACCTTTTTAAAATTGAAAATGTTTTGATAGCGCATTAGACATTCTGGAAAATTGGACAGTATGCTCTCAGGAGAGATGAGGGAAGTGATAGAACTGCGACCTTGAGCTTTCTTAAGAGTGTTAATTAGGGGGAATTCACCCTTCAGTTGATCATTAATGAATGACAGCATGTTACATTCCAGGTATTTCTTGACATGTTACTGGCGCCACCATCCCACTCCTAAGATCATCAGAAGCACCAAGTTTGGCATAGAAGAAAAGCGATCACAGAAGCTGAACTGTGTATTGAAAATGTGACTTGTTGGCAAACCAGGTATGAGGTTTGGGAGGCTGATGATGCAACCATTACTGAAGGGCCTGCATCCAGGTCAAGTTCAAATTGCTGGGCCAGTTCTACACTCATAAAATTACCCGTGGCTCTGGTGTTCACCAGGGCCTCAAAGGAGTCGTAATGGGACCCAACACTAATCTTCATGGGTAGTAAGAAGTAAGTGAAGCTCTCTTTATTGGTAGTTGTGGATGAATCCAGTGATACCAAAGAGATGCTAGTGGGGTCAGGTGAAACTACTAGGCTCTTGTGGGGGGTAAACTCGTTGCAAGTCAGGATGTCAGATCCTACTGACATGGGCAAAATAGCCATGGCAACTATGGGATGTGGGTTTGAAGTTTTGAGTGAAACTGGACTATTGTGGACAGGAAAATCTTCTTCACAACATGGTTCAGTTGAAAAGGAGGGATTATTGCTGCACCAATATCTACAAGAAAGGCGAAAATGGTTAAAAATAATGGTTGGTTGATTATGTCAGGGAAACAGCATGTAAGAATTAGACTGGCCTGACAGCCTAGGTGCCAGAGCACCCAAACGGCAAACCAGAATGCCAAAGACACTTATGCTGGTATGATGGATATGGAACTGGAAAGAAATTTCACCAAAAGCTGCTGGTGAGCCAGAATCTCATACAGGCACATAATAAAATACCAGACGAGTATAGCTGTTAACCCTGAGGGGAGTGTGAGGGTCAGTGGAATAGGCGGTTTATTTTCCAATATATAAAACTAATTTTTGGGAAAGGGTTTTGATGGAAAATTTTAAGGAAGAAAATTTGACCAACAATTTTCTCAGTGTGATGCAACTGATTAAATAGTGGTCAATTGGAGAGGAAACAAGCCAGGATGGGTCCCTCATGTTCAACCTAACTAAGAATTATTCAGGAATGGGGACAGATAATTTAACTGGGAACTGACATTGAATAATTTGGCGGCAGGCTGAGTTGCTGTCAGTTCAACCTCAGATGCCCAAAATGAGACTCAACTGCGTTTCCAGCAGTTGGTGTGATGTCATCTAGCCTGACAAGCAGTGGGAATCCCCCAAGGCCACCCCACATAGGGGCAGTCTCAATTGGTTGGGAATGGGTTTGGGATGCCCAACCCACCCGTGCCCGGTCACTGGTCCTTTTGTTCAGTTAAAAGCATTGCATCAGCCGCAACACCCAATTGGATGGAAGGGAGCTTCAAATTATTGCTGATGGTATTTGATGCTGCTACCTGCACATTGGGGATCATCCCTGACAATTTTGAGAGGGGATAATTTTGATAAACGAGGTGTTGACTGAATCAAAACTGTCAGCAATTCCAGCCAATGAGTCAATCTTCATTCATTTTTAACTATATGGATCCCCATCGGGCTTGTTTCCACTCATTTTCAAACTGATTGACTTCATTTCGGCAATTTTGGTGCAAATTTCCCTGATCAGGTGTAATAATTTGGGAGAGATGAATGTGGGCACTGGGGGAGAATTTAGAGAGAGAGCTGTTACCCAGCGCTCATCTACCATGTGGGCAAGATAACCCTGGGTGATGAGGGGTACAGCCACTCTCTTTGGAGCCTTTTTGCTTGGAAATGGGAAGATGGCCCGATCAACACACAGGGGATGTTCCACAGACTTACAGATATGTGACCTCAGTAGTAAGAGTGGCCAAGTATCCCTCCCCATTCTTTGATATAAAATCATACCAGGGTGACATGTTACTGCTAAATGAAGAGTTTGGTGATAATTTACTGGCGTTTTTAGCTTTAAATAAAGACCATTTTGGGTATTTTCTACTGACTGCTATCCTTTCCTCCCCTTTAGGGAAATTCAGCACCACTATTATGGTGGATACTGGCGCCACTGAAAACTTTATGAACCAGTGCCTAGCTGACTATCTTGGGCTGAGTTACCTGCCAGGTAGTATGTTTAGGGGAGGGGCATCCCAAGGTAATTTCACTCTGAAAATCATTGGGGCAGTGGGCTATCAGGTTGGCAAATACCAATTGTCCAATCACTTCCAAGCTATCAAAAACCTCCTGTACCCTATCATTTTGGGTGTGGAGTTGTGGCAAAAGTTTACATTAGAACCAAATTGAAAGAATACCCTATCTCCAACAGTAAAGAATGGTCGCACACTTATTGTTCTTTTGTCTGAGGCTGGCGCTCTGGGCGACTTGCCTCACTGGCCCCACATTCATACCCTTAACTTGGCCTCTGTGCTGAAGCCCATAGTGGTGGTTCACCTACCTTATTGTTTGGAGGGTTTGGAATCTTATTTTGATGCAGCTTCAACTGATGCACTACCTGATCATTCTGAGTATGACTGTGACTTCAAACTCACAGTGTATCTGGTGCGTATTTCTTCTCCCATTTACCCCTTGATCATCTGGGAGGAAGAGGCGTTAGATGTTTGGGTGAAGGAGCAGTTAACCAAAGGCGCGATTTTTCATTGGACCTCTCCTGTTTTCTCCTCCCTTATTTTTGTTGAGAAAGCTGATGGTACTCTACGCCCATGTGTAGACTATTGTCAGGGCAAAGCCTGACATGAAAGATATCCCTGATATATCATTCCTTATTGATATAATATATGATATATGTAATCAGCTTAAACAATCAAAGATGATAGCAAAGTCACATAGCAGGTGAATATTGAGTCATATGAGTCGATTCAAGCCTATCAAATTTAAATCAAACATAAAAACACCTGGGGCCAGGTCTTAGTAGTCCTAACTAGTCAGTTGACTACTAGTCTAAGCTTTGGTTATTTAAGACAGAAAGAGCCTAAAGAATCTAAAGCTAGATAAGAATCAAGTAAGCCCTAAAGCTAGTTCAATTAGTCTGAAAAGTGAATATAAGCTGAATATTTCTAAAATCATTACTTGCAGTCAATAAAGTTAAGATGATTCTAAATACTTACTTGATTTACTTGCTTTTGATCCTTAGTAAAGTACAAGGATATATTATCAAGCATATATCAATTAAATAACTCTTAAAATCCAAACATTTCCTCTAACAATTTCACAATTACCCACTGTCACTGGTATCTTGTCCCTAACAGGGGTTGGTCTAGCTGAAACTCTACAACCTATATTAGGGCCCATCAGACCTTTATTCACAGCTTTAATATTTTTTATCCGCATCCTTCCCTTGTTATATTGTACTCTTAGCTCAGGCATGGTAAGTTCACGAGTTGCTATGCCAGACTGGGTTAAAGATATTCCAGTTCCTGACAACTTTGTGAACCTCAACAACGTTACTGTACCAGACCTCCATCCCATCCCTTTGAATTCACAGATTGCTCGCTACATGGAGAAGGTGAAGGTCTTCTCCAATCTGGATTGCCTCGATGTGTTCATTCAGATCTGGATAAAGAAGGGCTAGGAGTGGTTAACTGCATTTCGCACCAGAAAAGGAATTTTCCAGTTTTGGGTCATGCCCTTTGGGCTTTAGAATGTCCTGCTATATTCCAACGCCATATTGATGCAGCTTTGGGGGACCTGCTTGGGGTATGTGCGGTTGCTTACATAGATGCTATTTTGGTGTTTTGCCCTGATCATGAGTCTCATGCAGTACATCTTTGGCAAGTGGTGGAGAGTTTAAAGGCAGCCAGCCTTACGCTGAAGATCAGCAAGTGTGAATTTTTTAAGTCCCAGGTCACCTTTTTGGGCAACGTCATGTTTGACCAAGGGCATATGATAACTCCAGACAAGGAGAAGGCGATTTGTGAGCGGCCCACCCCCACTCCGGTCAAGGAATTGAGGAGCTTTTTGGGGATGTGTACGTTTCTCAAGAAGTTCACACCTAATCTTTCTGAGGTGGCAGCTCCCTTATACAAGGCTAGCGGTGCTAAGGTGCTTCAGTGGTCCCCCGTTTTGGGGGATGCTTTCCAAGCAGTGAAGTGCACCCTGTTTTCCAAGTCTGTTCTTCACCATGTTGAGCCTCCAAAGGAGTTCATTGTTTCTACTGATGCCTCCAAATTCGCCATAGTGGCCGCCTTGTTACAAATAGGCAAAGATGGGATAGGGCATCCGGTGGAATATTTTCTAGGAAAATGTCTTTGCCAGAGTTGAATTACTCCATTTACGACAAGGAGTTACTAGCAGTGGTGGAGGCACTGACATATTGGCGCCACCACTTGCATGGCTCTACCCAACCGTTCCATGTATGTACAGATCACCGTGCCTTGCTGTACTACCTCGCCTCTCAAGTCCAAACCCACGGCAGACCCAGTGGCATGAGACCCTTGCCCAATTTGCCTTTTCTTATGAATTTACCAAGGGCAAGGATAATGGTTTGGCAGATGCTTTAAGCCGCAACCCTGCTTTGGCTCCTGATCCAAAGGAGGTAGAAGTCCATTACACACTAGTGATGATTCCTCCAAATAAAATTCTGTCACAATTATCCCCTCCCCTGGCCAACGGGCCAGCGCTTGCACCTCTGGAAAAGGCGGAGAAATATGGTATGTTCAGAAAGATTGTCCTTTCTCAGCTTCTGTCAGCCAGATATAATATGGTACTTACTAAGAGCGCTGTAAATCAAGAGGGCCTATCCAGGGGTTATTACGTAAAGGATAAAATGGTTTGGTTTCAGGGGCGCCTTTGGTACCTGCTGGACCACTGCACCTGGAAATCATCTGGGACCAACATGATGGAATCACCATTGATCATCCAGGGAAAGCAAAGACCTTGGAGTTGATAAGTCACACCTACAATTGGAAGGGCTTGCATGCTCATGTGAAGCGGTATTGTAAGGAGTGCCTGGTATGCAACCAGATGAAAACAATCTTTAACCTTTAGCGGGGTTGTTGGTACCAGTTGTGACGGTTGAAGTTTATCCTCAACATCACATTTCCCTGATCTTTGATAAGACAGGACAGGCTGGTGTGGAAGATGGAGGGAGTGATAGAGCATTAGTCTTGGATAGACCCCAGGTTGAGACTAAGATTGGGGAAGGACGACGGTTAGATGTTTCATCAGGCCTGGGGTCAAACCAAATGGTTTTGAAGTGGGTGGTAACTAGGTTAAAGTTGGATTTGAATCATAATCTGAACGATTCTTGGGTATGGTGGTTCAGCCACTACAGAATTCAATCCAGCCTAAAACAATTGGGGTTTGCTTATGGCATGTTTCAAAAGACATAACGTCAGGCATGGCGAATGAGCTCAATCTATGCTTGCACCAGAGAGCTATAAGAGAAAGGACCTGAGAACGTGAGGTTTTCTAGTTCCATTTCCTATCAACTTGCCTAAATATATCAAGTAAATCCGTTACTAAGCATTATCTATTTTTATTACTGTCTTCTGAGGTTTATATTGATTATTTAGTCTAACAGCGGCCATGTTTGGCCTATACAAACAGGAGTTGGACTTTGAGAGCGATATTGGGAAGGCTATCGCCTCCCTATACACCTTGTCTTGGAGTCAGGGCATGTTGCTGGGGGTAAGCATATTTGCAACTGTCCTCCAAGGGGTGTTTATCCGTGGCTCCTGTAGCACACGCACTAGGAGAATGGTCTCAGGGACCTTGTCTGCCCTTTGGTCATTGACTTGGGCCCTGCTTCCCAATTCATTCATGGCTCACTGGAAGGAGCCAGTGCTTTACACCAGTCCAAAAGGCTGATGGGCCCTAGACTTCCCTCTTGGTTGATTTTATTGTGGAACTACCTGTCTCTGATGGTTATGATGCCATCATGGTAGTGGTGGAACATTTTACAAAGTTTGCCCACTTCATTCCTTGAAGAACTACAATAACTGCGGCTGAGATGGCTAAGCTCTATAACACACATGTGTTTGCAATTCATGGGTTTCTTCAAGAGATTATCTGTGACTGGGGACCCCAATTTACCTCCATTTTTTGGGAAGAGTTGTGTAAGGCTCTTCAGATTCGCCCTTGCCGTTCAACTGCCTATCACCCTCAATCAGATGGGCAGACTGAATGAGTGAACCTGTGCTTGGAGCAGTTCCTGCAGTGTTACACCACCGCGGATCATTTAGATTGGGCTTCTCACCTTCCTATGACCCAATTTAGTCACAACAACACGTTGCATTCTTCAATCAGTTGTTCCCCTTTTTGCCAGCCATGGCTTTAACCCCACCTTTAACATGGAGCCCAGCTGTGGGTCTAAGGTTGAAGTGGTGGTGGACTTTGCCAAGACAATCAAGAAGGTCCACTAGGGGGTTTCCACAAGCTTGGAGGTGGCAAGGAAAGTGTATAAGGAGAATGCTGATGGGAAGCGCCAAGTGGGTCTGGCATACAAGGAAGGGGATCTCATGATGCTTGATGCTCATAACATCCCTATCAAATAGCCATGCAAAAGCTGGGACCAAAGAGGATTGGCCCATACCGCGTTGTTAAAAAGGTGGGCCATGCCTCATACTAGTTAGATATTACTTCTTCATTTCAGATCTTCTCTGTCTTTCATTAGAGAAAATTGACATTGTTCAAAGGCCCCCCACCAGAGACTCATGAGGCCTATCTTGTGGATGAAGCGCTAGAGTGGGAAGTGGATGAAATAGTTGCAATCATCACATTAAAAAAAGACATGAGTATCTGGTATCATGGAAGGGGTTTGATGCTGCAGAGAACAGTTGGGTTCCAGCACGCAACTGTGTGCATGCCCAAGATCTGATTGAAGCCTCCCGCAAGCATTATCCCAGGCTGACAGATTTCAATCCAAACCGACCATTGCCACTATAAAGTTGGCCCCAGTCCACAAGAATTTTCCCTTGCGCAAGCCCCTGGAGGGGGGTTGAGCACCATCAGGAGGAGAGGGTAATGTCATGGTTAAATGACATCATAGTGAGGACCAACCCTAAGGATAAGGATGGGCACCAGGAGTCCCAGAAGGTGAAGTTACAGGCCCTCCCTGACCTGAGGCATACCCTAGACCAACGCTGGGTACAGGCAAAATATGCCCAGGTTGGTACTAGTGAGGTGCCAAATGCTCAGCCCCTTAAGTTGGCCCAGGCGTTAAAACGGACAGTTTACATAATCAATGCAGATGGTTTGATTCAGTTAGTCAAGGAACATGGTTTTGAAACCCTTTCTATTTTGAAATGATGCATTTAGGTTGGATCCAACTTCAATCAATTACTCTAGTGAATTCAGTTTTGGTGTTTTCTACCAATTCAAATGGTACCCTTTGCCTATTGGTGAGTCAGTGCTTGCACCCACTTCAGCAAACCCCATGTTTCCCCAATGTAGTTTAATTCTGTTTCTCATGACCAACACTCCTTGTTGGTCAACTTCCCAATAAACCTTTTCCCATTTTATGTTTTTATTTGTACTATTTCAAATAATCCTGTGCATAAACTTCTTTGAGGAGGTCTTGTGCTTCATTAACCTTGCCATGCTCAATACAATCAAGCTATCCCCTAGTGCACCGTTGGTTTTCTAAGGTTCCCTTCAACCTGGATCGCTTATCCCCTTCCTCATTGTGCACTGTGTCACTTTTGGTGGGTTGTTTATAATAATCATTGCACTTTTCTGCCCAAGTTGTTATTGCTTCAGTACCCTCTGCTGGGCTCTAATAACTTTTGTACTAATGGCTAGTTCCCTGGCGTTGGCCTTATGCACCATGCACTACCACGCTGGGAACAGGAGATTTATAGACACTCTCCTTACAAATTCTGCATATTCAGCAGTTGCAGTGTCTCAGGATGATTCTTTGCCAAAGCAAGCTGGATGCGACATGGCCAGCATCTGAGAAACTTTATATCAGTTTTTGTGATTTATCAGTGGGGCCATGTAGTGAGCACCACTGTTTATAAAATTGGCAGAACTGTTAAGATATGCCATAAGGGTTTTTGCACAGGGTTTAGCCCACTGAGCAATAGGACCAACAATATGATGATTGTTGCCCTTGAAAACAACAGAATAAACTAATTTAATAAATATGGAGCACTTGCTCCCACTACACTATTTTATTTCATATAATAAACGCAGTGGATCCTAGTTGTTTTGCTCTCTCTAAACTATTAACAACTATTTCTCTTAATCATCTCATCTCACCTATATTGTAGTAACTTTGGATGATACTGCTTCCATGGCTTAGTAATTTAATTTGCTGTATCTCATCAGTTCTAGCAACTCTTCATTTGTTACTTTCATGATCACCTAATTTAAAGCAATTTCCCAACAACCCAATATTGCTTCACCTCAATGCGCTCAAATAATCATTAATAATATTAAACTTGGTGGATCCTATCCATTCTGCCATAATGACTTAGGGATGATTGTCCAGTCATATCAGAATCACAACAATTATAATGAAATTTTACAAAATTAAAATGGAACTTAAGTGGGATCAACATCTTTCATTGAAAAGTTATTTAAATTAGTCTATTAGTTTCTGATTTATGCACAAATAAACAGAAAAAATTATACAGGTCAAATTGAGAACCTCCTCCTTTTAAAAATCAGTTGAGAATGAGAGAAAACTATCCCCTTCCAAAAATCAAAGGTAAAGAAAAATACAAAAGTACTTTGATCAAGTTGACTAGCAATGTGGGAGAGAAAACAATTTATTAAAATAGATTATAAAATATATTCTGTGACTTTTCTTTCATGTTACACTTCTAAAAAAACTTAATTAAATTACCCAAATAAATTGATATTTTTGAGCTGAATTTAAGTATGATAAATAAATAAAATATTCAGCCCAAACAAGTTACATGAGTAAACATTAATGTCATAACCAACTACCAATTACTTTGCAAAGCCATTGAACCCATCAAAATTGACAAAATTACCAACTACTCATCCAAAATAATGAACCTAATAATTCAACTAACCAAGGGAGGATACCCCAGTGGTAGAGTATAGACCCTCTACCACTGCCTCCCGAGTTCGATCCCGGTAATGGACTTTGGGTAGGGGACGATTTTGACTGTGTTGGTTTTGCGCGCCAATGCCCCGAACCGAGATAGCAAATAGCAAAGGCAGTCCATGGAATTCCTGGCCTATCATACGCCGCGCATGGAGGTTTTCCGGGTTTTATCCTCCTTTCCCATTTTCTTCACTTCCCTAATCGGTGCGGTATCGTCCCCAGGTCGGCCCACCTCGAATAAAATTTAAATTTAAATTTAAATAATTCAACTAACCACCAATTTCTAACAGCTTATTAAAACCATTGAACTTATTAAATTGCCTAAATCACACACACAAACATATAGATTAAATCTAGTTTTTACCAAAGTTACCTGATAAAAAATCCAGTGGACTTGCACTGACAAAATGCAAACTGACTTTAAGATTTTGTTGAATTTTTTAATGTGAAATCAAGTGAACATTCAAAGAAAGAGTAATATTTATTATATAAAAATCAAAATAAATTTAGATTGTGTTATTAAATTAGTATTTAAAAATATGATGATCTACTAAGTCACCGCCTCCCGAGTTCGATCCCGGTAATGGACTTTGGGTAGGGGATGATTTTGACTATGTTGGTTTTGCGCACCAATGCTCTGAACCGAGATAGCGAATAGCAAAGGCGGTCCATGGAGTTCCTGGCCTATCATACGCCGTGCATGGAGGTTTTCCGGGTTTTATCCTCCTTTCCCATTTTCTTCACTTCCCTAATCGGTGCGGTATCGTCCCCAGGTTGACCCACCTCGAATAAAATAAAAAAAATAAAAATGATGATCTACTAAGTATCATGTGGAAAAAAATTTATAGTTAGAAATGTGTACTATAATTATGATATTGAAAATTTATACTTTAACTTAAGTTTATATAATTACTGATATCATACAACTAACATTCATTTAAATAGATTTGAAGGTTTCAAATAAAATGACTAATGGTATTTTGCCTTTTGATTTAAATAATATAAGGATATACTAAATCTATCAACTGGACAAGGTTATCAAGTTAAAATTTGCAATGTGATGATCTAATTAAGGATCAAGTGGAATAATTAATCAAAATTTGAACATATACTCCAACTTTTTAAATCCTCCACTTTAAATCAATTGATCTGTAGTTAAAGCTAAATAACTAGAAATTAATCCAATATGAACTTTAAAAGCCAAATAGAGAAAGAAATTATAATTTCAGGTTAGAAACATCTGATTTTAAAAGTAAACCTAATTTGAACCAACTATTTATTACAGATTTTTTCTACTGATAATTAACTTAGTACTATCTAAGTCATCTATATAATCAAATGTAATCTCTGACTTCATGGTAAAAAGTAAACTTTGTTGTAAGATTTTACTTCTTTGATATGTAGGCTAAGTATATATAAAATTTAAATTTATTCTATATAACAATATCATCCCATGCTTGCCTTAGTGCTTCAAATCAAAGTAAATTACGAAAGCTTAAAATGTTAGCTTCACAGCCAAGCTATTCAAAAATTTAAAAGTGTTAAAACTTATAATTGAATATCTTTCGCTAAATAAATAACTTAAAGAATATAGAAATTGAAAATACTTTGCATTTGGAGCTAAAGGTATAATAATTTTGTTACGATATAAAAAGCGTTTCACAATTAAAAAATCAGGTTATAATATTTTGTCACTTTATACAAAAAGGATAGAAATATTTATTAAACTATAAAGCTCAAATTAGCAATTCAAAATACTTAATTGAAGATCTAGCATAGATTTAGCTTACAGTATATTACAGCTAAAAAGTAAATGATAATAGTAAACCCTAAAATTAAAACAAACTGATTATTAAAATTCCTGGGCCAAACCTGACTAGAGTCACCTTTTTATTAAAAATTAAAGAAAAAGCTGAGGTAATAAGTTAACCCAACTTTGAAAAAGGCTAATATCCTAAGCTAAAAGTAAGGGAGGATACCCCAGTGGTAGAGTATGGACCCTCTACCACTGCCTCCCGAGTTCGATCCTGGTAATGGACTTTGGGTAGGGGACGATTATGACTGTGTTGGCGTTGCGCACCAATGCCCCGAACCGAGATAGCAAATAGCAAAGGCGATCCATGGAGTTCCTGGCCTATCATACGCCACGCATGGAGATTTTCCGGGTTTTATCCTCCTTTCCCATTTTCTTCACTTCCCTAATCGGTGCGGTATCATCCCCAGGTCGACCCACCTCGAATAAAATTTAAATTTATATTAAATTAAGCTAAAAGTATAAAAATTATTTAAAGTATTTAGCTTTAATCTAATTTTTAAATGTGGTAAAACTTAAAATTAGATAGCTTGCAATTAAGCAAATAAGCTAAAGAATATAAAATCTGTAAATATTTCACTTGAAGCTTATTTTATAATGATTTAGTTACTTCATACAAAAGGTATTTTCCAAGTGAAGGTTAAATTATAAAAAATTTATTACTTTATATAAAAAGCATTAAAATACCTTTAAACCTATAAACCTAAAAGTGGCAAAACTGAAACAATTATAGATCTACCATAGATCTAGTCTACAGTATAATATGACCAAAAAGTAATTGATAATAGTATGCTCTAAATATTAAAACAAACTGATTATTTTAACTCCTGTGCCAAACTTGACTAGAGCCATTTTACCAAAGAAACAAAGTAAAAGCTAAGGATATAAAATAGCCCAACAAAAAACTATATAACCCTAAGGCAAAAGTAATAGATAAAGTATTCAGGTTTATATTAAACTCCAATATCTGTTAAAGTTAAAATTAACTAACTTTCCTTAAATAAATAACTTAATGAATATAAAACTAAAAATTCTTCTCACTTGAAGCTTAATTTATAATGGCTTTGGTATTTTATACAAAAAGTATTCACCAACCAAAGCTTGTATTATAACTCTTTTGTTACTTTATATAAAAAAGGATAAGATATCTATAAAACTATAAAGCTCAAATCAGCAAAACTAAAAATGATTAATTGAAGATCTAGCATAGATTTAGCTTGCAGTATAATATGACTAAAAGTAAGTAATAGTAGTAAACTTCAAGGTTAAAACAAACTAGTTATTATATTTTTGAGTCAAACCTGATTAGAGCTACCTTTTTACTAAAGAATAAAGAAAAAGCTAAGAGAATAAAATAACCCAACTCTGAAAAAAGCATATATAACTCTAAGGCAAAAGTATAAAAACTATTTCAAATATTTATCAAAATAGTACATTATAGAAATATATTAAAGAGTATATCAGAAATAAATTAAAAGGAAGGTAATTTTAATCAGATCATCTGTGCTCAAGAATTAACTAACTTTACCCCTTTGCAGTCGGAGCTGCTTGACAAGTGAATATCATTGTGGATGAGAGGTATTTGAGCGTGCATTAAAGAAAATGTGCACTGAATTGAGTGGCTATATGCCGATATGCATCCACAACGGTAAAAAGGCTTGAGCGACTATTTATTAATATTCAACCACAAAGGGTTATAAACTAAACTACAAACTTATATTAAACTAACTTTGAGTTAGAATGAATTAAAATTCAGTAAAACAGAAAAAATAAATAAGGAGAATAGCTTTAATCACCAGAACATTTGATCAGGAATAAAAAAAGCTATAAAAACTGAAATCTAAACTCAACTAAACCTAACTCTGAACTAAATTTAAATAAAGCTCAGTAAAATAGTAAAAATAAAAAGAACATCTTTAATCACCAGATCTTTTGATCAAGAATGAACAAATTATAAAAAATAAAAAATATAAACTTATCTAAATCTAACTCAGGGTTAAATTGAATTGTTATTTGAAAAAAATAAAAATATCAAAGCATACTGATACATCTAGTACTAAAAAAAGCATACTGATATTCAAACACTATTATAAACTTTATCAGCTGTTGAGAAGATAACCCCTCTGTACCTTTTGTCAGATTTTATCTAGCTAGCATTATTATCTATGCTTTGCTATGGTACTAGCATTCGATGTTTATTTCTTACCAGATAATTCAAAATTGTTTTAAATTTTTATATTGGTAGGTGGCATAGTAGGTCTTGTTATTTTACTACTTCCACCGTTAGGGCTCACGGGAAAAGAGGCAGTTAAGGAAATAGGTATTAGATATTTATTAAGGTTTTTTAGGTTAGGTTTAGGTTAACCATTTTATAGGTGGAGATTGGGTTGGCATTCTTGCTTTGGGAAGCGGGCTGGGTTCTGAAGTATATTCAGTAATGGTCAGTTCTGTTCCAAGGGGTATGATATTAGCTTCTTGTTCCTTAGAAGTGAGGTTCCTGTTGGTTTCAATCACAGCGGCCATTGGCAAGCTTAAAATTAAAATGACCTATTGAATTGACTAAAAGCTAATAGAAGCCACCAACCACTTGGCTAAACCCAATTGAGCATATGCTTTTGACTAATCACCACCTGCTTGGCATAACTATTAAACCTATCTGATTAACTATATTGATTTGGGAGG